>JAMZAV010002549.1:0-115758 GCA_024449915.1 Sweltsa coloradensis
ACTTGTGGATATTATAGTTGAATACATATAATAAATAAAAAATAAAAAAAAAAATAAAAATAAAAATAAATAAATAAATAATTAATTAATTAAATAAATAAGTGAATAAATAAAAAAAATAAAAAAATAAAAATAAGTTCAAGTTCATTTAAACTCTTGCTTTTAACTTAAACCTTGTCTCCTTACTCGTAAAAAATTAAAACTTAACCCCGTGTTAGTTGCAACCAATCATCTGTCCTCAAGAGGAAACAATGTTGGTTTGTTTGTTTGTTCTTTTCTGTTTTCTTGTAAATTAACCCCTCTAGTGTACATGAAGACGGTTTTTATCGCTGGCTTTTAACCCCTTACTCCACTAAACACTGTGTAAAAATTGTACAGGACTCTGGATTCTGTTGTATTATCCGGAGCATGCGTACTGCAGAGTACTACCCCTAAACCAGAACTAGAACCCTTTGGATTGAGTGTGTGTAGTGCGCGGTTGGGCAAAGATGAAAGGACAATCGTCGAAAATTCGCCAAATTCAGGGCAATACAGTGACTTTTTTGAGATTAAGAAGATAGAGGACATGATTTTAAGCAAATCTTTGTTCATTCGGTTGATTTGTATCAGAGTTGTATTAAATTTTGCACAGATATCAAGGAAGTGGAATTGTCGAACTCAACAGCTGCACTTTAAAAAATGCTTTTAGGTGAACATAAAATTCATAAAATTTTACAACTTTGGATTTAAAAAAAAAAAAAAATGACTATTTTCTCAAATTGTTTTTGGTTGACAAACAATATTTATAATCTACAACTGAAGGGCTGTCATTGTTTATGTTTCTTGACAACTATGTAAAGTTAAGTTTACATCCCGGGTGCTTCCTGGTCGAGCGAACAGCTATTTGCCAAGTGACTTATTATGTATCCTGTTCCCTTTTTTTTTTTTTTAATTCCAAACTTACAATTTTGGGTTAACGTTAGGTATTAAATCATGCCAAATTACTGAACCCTGCTATAACATACCCTTTTTGAACGAACTTCACGTATCACGTACGTTTTGCCTTCTATTCCAACTAACAATAAAGAAAAACATATTTTGTTTCATACCCCCGTACATCATTACATGATTTATCAATAATTATATACGTAAGCCTTTTAATTTGTCATGATTCTCAATGACACGCTTTTGCAATGTCGGTGTATCTTTCATAATCTGGTTTGTTAATCGACATGTTTACTAGGTTAATGAAGATATTGCATGGAATAAAATCTGTAAAATGACGGCTTGATTGATCGAAGCCTGTAGGTGGATTGGTTGATTGCATAGGAGAAATTTAAATGCTCCCTGTAAATAGATAATCGAATTAATTGATGGTTTATTCTGTTATCCAGACGGAATGTAAAATGAACTCATAATACCGAAACACAGAACTAGTTAAAATAAATTAGAATAATATATAATACACATTAAAGTAGGCAAGTAATTTAATCTAACAATATACTATTTACTTATTAAATAAATAATTAGTAAAAAATTCAACTAAACTTACCCAAACAGACAATTCAAACAAAATCAATTTTTACGTTCGTTATCTGTACTCAATATCCTTGTTAAAATATGTATTCCTGTAGCGGATAAATACCAATTAAAATCAAAGACTGTCACAAACCACATTCATAGCGTACTGAACTGCCTGCGCGAATGTTTTAATTAGGGCTAGGATTCTTATGTATTTAAATATTTTTATAAAAATCTCTAAACCTATGCCCATGATCAATTCTTCACGAATTGTTCGATTGTGATCTCAAATATATGTTTTTTTAATCAAATATTTTTGCATATTTTGTTATATTTGGTTAATAAATACATATTTCTCCTATCCTTGCCATAATTGCATATTTTAAACAAAAAATCCACTATTCTTTACTTTAATAAAACCAAGAATAAAGTTCTTGGTTTTATTAAGTAAAGAAAGTAATTTAAAGTTAAATTTAAATTTAAAGAAAGTAATTTACTTTCCAAATCATTTTCAAAATTGCATAAACTAAACTCGGTGCTGTCTAAAAAATATTAGGTACAAAAAACTTGTTCAAATAAGTGCTATTCTAAAAGGTGATGGACACCTAGCCCCAACGAGGAAGAGTTTTCGTTGTCTGATATTGCGAATTTTAAGTTTGCACCCGTTACATCCTGTGACGTAGAGCAAAGTTTTTCGCAATACAAAAATGTGCTCGCCGAAAACCGACATTCAATAATTTAAATTTGAACATTTGAAAATGTGGATTGTGGTACACTGCAACGGGGATATATAAATACAAAAGTTAGTCCAAGGTGTTATTAAAAAGTGACATGATTGTTACAAACTGCTACAATATGTTCAGCAACAATAAAATTGTTTTAGTGCCAACTTATTTTTTTCTTTCTGATATTATATTGCACCTGACATGATTTGATTAATTTATGCTCATATTGTGCTGGGAAGACTGATGGTACGGAAACAATATTTTTTGAGCACTTTATTTCGTATTTTTAAGCAAATATTTTTGTATTTTTAAGCACATTTTTATGTTTTTAAGCAAATATAAAATACATATTTTGACATTTTTAAAGCACATAAAAATCCGAGCCCTATTAATAATAATAGCATTATCATCATTAGAGGGTGACATGACATTATACACACGTACTATGTGGCAGATGGTTACTCTGTCTTTCTCTCATTCATTTTTATAATCGAACATGTTCAATTGTTGTACAAATAATAATGCATATATTATATTTTTTGTTTCAAAGTAAACATTCAAGCAAATTCCAAACAATCATGTTTTGGCCATCAAAGTCCAGCTCGCAACTTTCTCGTGGTTTGGCCGTGAGTAGGGGAGAATCACTCCCTGAAACTAATGGCGAGCTCTGGGTCGTCGACGGGGAACTTTCCCCTTCCCTTTGACTACCTCCCCGATGGCGACGACGATGACAACACGAAAGGACGATGACACAGACGAAGATGATCACGACGCGGGGGAACCCCTGCCCTCTCCATACGCTTGTGACTGTTTCTGACCAGCCCAGGCCTGTCCACCCCGTGTCCCCCCTCGTCTTTCTTTACGTTCCTTCTCTTGGAAAGAAGTATATATGGTTGTTAACTCTTAAGCCTAAAAACAAATCTCTAAAAATCAAGGGTATTATTTAGTATTGTAAGTTTAACCAACTTTTTAAAATGTAGGCCTACTTTTCCACAAATCTGCTTACACATGTATCATCCACATAATTCTACATGAATCGATTCAACAATTACTGAGCGAATATTTAATTCGTCACGAACCTATAACACGAGATGTAATGTTTTACAATATTATTTTATCATTCTAAATCTACTTTGCTTATCGACATTAAACCTGTGATGATTGTGTGTTTCACATAGAAAGGTTATGTTACCCTGCATGTGTACCAAGTATGTGTCATTGGATTATTAAAATAAACATAATCTCTGAAGATCTCACTGATAAGTTCATGAAGCTTATAAGCCACTAAAGGTTGAATAATTGGATGAGCGTACGGAGCGTAGCGAGCGAAGCGAAGATTCCATTTCACTACACTGGAGAAAAAAATCCGGAATGTTTTTTTTCTTTCTTTCTTTTTTTTCTGTATTTTTGTGTGTTTGTTAACACGATTCCGGCTAAACCGATACTCTAATTGCGATGAAATTTTATGGAGACCTTCGAAATCTTTGAACTTAGAACTGCCACGTTTTTGAGCGCAATCAAAAAATTATTTTTTATGAAAATCGCAATTTTAAGATTTTTTTCGATTTAAAAAAGAAATAGACTTATAACACCTATATGCTGCATTCGATTTTCATGATTCTTTCACAGAACCTTAATTTTATGAATTAATATATTCGTGTTAAATTTGAGCGCAATCGAATAATTATTTCTTATGAAAATTGCAATTTTACGATTTTTTTCTTTTTTAAAATTACGATTAATTAAAAATTTAAAAATTTAAGTTAATTTTTTATTTAATTTAATTTAATTTAAAAAAATTCTACTAAGTAATGATTTTTTCACAGAACAACAGAAAATCCGCATGCATGCATGCACCAATTACGCTCATCCAACAACGCGCCTGAAAAAGCGTTTGCGAAGCTTCCTAGTTTATTGGTTATACGTTGTCGCAAATGTTGGTATGGATTGTATTAATACGACATAATTCTTGGAATGGAGTGGGAAAATTAGAATGACATTTATCATTCACTAATATGATAGAATAATTTATTGTTAAAGGGTTTAAGTTAGTAAAGTTAGTTCTGAGATAGAGAAAATAAACTGTGCAGTTATTCATGAATCCAATTTAGCATATTTTATTGCCATATTTTGGAAGTAATTAATAAAACTGACTTGCAGAATAAGTTGTCACAACAAATTACATATAGGTGGTCAAACAATTAGGGGGGAAACACAGTCGACTTACCCCCTTTCTTAAATAAAGGGAAATTAATTTCGATTTGTTATGTAGTGGGAGTTTACATGCTAAACGCGAATAATCTCAGCTGTTAAAGCGCCCTAAAACTACTTATTTTTATACCAGCTAAACTAATGAAATAACTATTACAAACGGAACTGGCCTTAAGAAAGTCATTGTCACTGCCTGCCTGACGTTTTTCCCATACGTTTTAGCTTGGCAAAGTGTGTGGGTATATTTAAGATGTTCATTAGATATAGATAAATATATACATGTATTCATTTAAGATTTAGTTAGTCAAACAGTAACCCACTTAAAAGATCACTAACTCTAAGAAGGTAGTGACTACAAAATATGGTTCATATCAACGAGATAATAATTTGGTTATTATAACTCATGTTCTTTTTGTTTACTTCTTCATTATTCTTGTGATAATATTTTTGTAAAACACATGTAGAACAGTGCATAAGTCCAAAAACAATGAAGTATTGTGTAAAAGTGGAATAAAAGAAACCCAAAGATTGTTTTTTTTACTATGTAACTTACATCAATATTGCCTTAAAATAAAATAAATGTAGTTGACAATATTAATGTTTTAATATTTTGATGATGCTATAATATTCTATAACAAGTTCATCATTGTTTGATATTATATCGTTCACCACATATATTGCTCGAACCACAATAACAGTTATCGTTTCAAATATTAATATTTTATTAGTTCTAGTATAGCTATGATGATTTTCAAACAACCTTTTGTCCACATAGTTTATTCTTTCAAGTATTATTCTGAACACTTTTCTCGACGATACTTATGCGGAAATGGCAGCAATAAAAACGTTTACTCCTCAAATGTTAACGTTTCTAGGTCCAGGTATCGTAAATGCATCTTCTTCTTTGTTTTCTTAATAAGTTTGTAGGTCAATGATCATCAATTTCGTGACCAAATCAGTCACATAACTGACTTTCAGTGGGAAACATTAAACCAATGCGACCAACCAAACCCTGTAGGTCCCTACGCAATCGACGAGTGAGCGATAACCAACCAAAGATCGATATTTTTTAATAGGAAATATAGCAATCAGTGGTATGGAAAGTGCGAACATCCGTGGATCAACGCCAGAATAAACCAGGCCGATTCAGAACAACTGTAAATTTATTATGTGCTTCGTTGCTAGGACGGCTCCAAAGTAACCGTTTTCAAATTCGTAAGACAAGAACTGTTGGACTTAAGTCCAAATTAGAAGTTTAAAACTTCTGACTTTCGCGGAAATCGAATCATGGATCTTCTGCATTGGAAGCAAGTAGGCTATCCACAAGACCAACAAGCCACACAAATAAAACAAAACAAAATAGATTCGTAGCTTATTATTATCGAACAAATAAATTATGTTGTTTTGCTGGTGATGTGCTAATTTGTATTGAAACAATCTATTCTAGGATGAATTGAATAATAAGTTACTGTAAAAGTGTGTTACCAATATTTTTTGTTTAATTAGTAGTTATTACTTTAATGATGTTTTCACATAACAGATTTTATTCCATGCAATCCCTTCATTAAACATGTTTACATGTCGATTAGCAATCGAGATTATGATGATACACCGATATTACGAAAGCGTGTCATTGGGAATCAAGACAAATTAGGCTTACATATTTAATTATTGATAAATCAAGTAATGGTGCTATGAGTGTACTTGGGTTTGAAAACAAAGTTGTTTGTCTTCATTGTTAGTTGAAATAGAAGACAAAACGTACGTGATACGAAAAGTTCGTTAAAAAAGGGTATGTTATTGAAAGTTTTAGTATTTTGGCATGATTTAATACCTAACGTCAACCAGAAATTGTATGTTTGTTGATTTTTTTCTTTTAGCTCTTTCAGATCCTTGCTTCACAAACGTGTAGGTTGGGTTTATGAATTTTTTTTGCTCTGAATAATTAGGTTTTTCAATTTGACATAATTTTATTGTTTTGTGGAATTTAAAAATACAACATTTTTTCCCGACGCCAATAGGACAAAAAATGAATGATCTTGAGAAAATTGAAAATACAAATGTGTAAAAAAGGCTAAAAATGGAAAAAAATTGGGTTTTCCCCTGAAATTTCGTAAATCTATATATATCTATGTATATCAATTGCTATTAATCGAGATACAAAAATACAAAAAATGCCAAAAAAAATCTGAAAAAAATCTAGTTTTTGGAATGTATTTCAAATTTGAGTTTCTACTTAAAATGAATTTTTTATTCAACTGACAAAATTTTCCGAAATTTCTAAAAATGCAATTAATTTTTTTTTAAACAATAACTATATTAGATTTTTTAGAAATTTGAATTTTTGCTTGAAGTTAGTATTTAGAAAAAAATACCTTGGGTCTGAAAGGGTTGGAGAGAATATAATACATTTTATGTCACTTGGCAAATATCTGTTTGCTAGGCCAGGAAGCAGCTGGGATATGTATTAAACATTACATAGTTGTCAAAAAGCATATACATGGACTGCCCTACAGTTGTAGATTATTAATATTGTTTGTTTGTCAGCCAAAAACAAATTTACTTAAATGGTAAATTTTAGACCTTTTAAGAAAATCGAAATTGTAAAAATTTATTTATTTTTGTAGCGTTCACCTAAAACTTTTTTTCAAAACTACCTTACAGTTCAACTTCCGTGTATTTGTGCAAAATTTTAAAGAACTTTGATTTGCTAAAACGCATGTCCTCTATTAAGGTCAACAAAATAACTGTACTTCTCTGAATTTGACACAAGTTCGACGAATGTCCTCTCATCTTCGTCCAAACCGCTAGACACACTTGGTCCAAAGTGTATTAGTTCATGTTTAGGGGTAGTAGGCTTGCAGGACGCATGCTCCGGATAATATACCAGGAGCCGAGTCCTGTACAATGTTTACCGAGTGTTAAGTGGAGTAAGGGGTTAAAAACCAGATAAAAAACCGCTTTCGTGTACATAAGAGGGGTTAATTTCTAAGGATACAGAAAAGATCAAACAAACCACCATTGTAACCTCTTGAGGACTGATGATTTGATGCAACTAGTACGGGATTAAGTTTTAAGGATTTTACGAGTTAGGGGATAAGTACAAGTTAAAGGGGTATTCACCCGCTAAACTAAAAATATATATTTCATTCGTGCTAACTTGTTATGAATTTATAAATTTACAGAACCATGAGCAGAAAAAAATATATCAAAGTTGGTATTTTTTCGAGCTAGGTCACATTGGCAACAATCTCCCATAAGAAATAACACGGGGACGATATTTATGCCCTGCGACCTTGGAGGATTTTGACCCCCAAAAATAATTGGCATTATTGACGTTCTCTACAGCATTTTCTCTAAATCCTCTTTATTTTGTTTTGTAATTTGGGTAAGGGGTTCGATCAAAATATGCTGATTAACAAGAATGGGTGTGATTTTGGAATGCATATTTTTGGTTGTTTGAATGTTTATTTGGGCACAGTTTCGAGACACGATGTTATCCAGGGTCATTTTAGATTCGTACGATGCTCTAGTATCTATGTGGAACAAAAAATAAGCTGGTTAAAGCCGATTTAAGAAATTTCCCAAAACGCCATTTTTGCAAATTTCTAGATAAAGAAAATGGAAAAATTCGTGTAAAATATCAGTTGCAACATTGAGTGACTAATGTCACTCAACGGTTGCAAGATATAATTTTTTAAACGGTCATTTTAGTGTAGAATTATGCTCCCCTGAAGAGTGAGAGTTATATTGAACTTGCATAATTACAATTTTTAATTAATTTTTATTTTTAATTAATTTAATATTTTATTTATTTATTTATTTATTTATTTATTTATTTATTTTATTTATTATTTTATTTATTATTTTATTTATTTGTTTATTTGTTTGTTTGTTTGTTTGTTTGTTTTTTTGTTTGTTTGTTTGTTCGTTTCTTTTTTTTCTTTCTTTCATTCTTTCATTCTTTCTTTCTTTCTTTCTTTCTTTCCTTATTTATGTATTTATATTTATTTAGTTATCGTCTGTCTTATTAAGTTAAAATACTAATTTACAAAGAAGGACAGGCTGTAGAATGTCTCCAGTTTGTGTTTAGTTAAAACTTTGTAGGAAATTTCCAGAATTAGAAGAAAACCAATTAAATTGGCAAATTAAAGTAAAACTCTCAGAAAACAAAAGAGTTAACAAGTTAATCACGTAAATTAAAGATTCTTAAAGTTGTTGAAAAAGAGGAAGTACAAGGATTTAATTTTGTATTTCAGGGTTCTCTTGTACGACTCAGCACACATCGCTGGACTTCAATGTGTAAAGTGAATGGACGACTACTTTGCAAATAAGATTTAGAGAAGACAACATTGTCAGAATCATACAACTTTAATCTAATGATAATATAAGAAAAATACATTCAAGTGAAATTAAACGAATAGAACAATTTGTAAAATTGTGAAGATTTTAATTAATATCCATGATATTATCGTGATTCAAGAAGGATTAAGCCAGCCAAGTTTCAAGTGTATCTAGAACTTCTGCTTTTGCTGGATTTAAGGAGAGCGGCATACTTTTGGTGGCAAGAAATTGGTGTCACAACATAACGGTCATCATACTACAAGCTCATCCCCCAACTTTACCCCTTTCTTACACGTTCCTTTAGATTTCATTAAAATTCAAAGTTTCTAAAATAAAATGGCTTCCAAAAAATTTCACACTAGACCTACTACAAGATCTTTTCTATCAGCTCTTAAACCATTCTACACATTATCAACCATTTTTGGAATAGCACCCTTTAATTTAGACTTAAGCTCGTCAAAAATTGTTGTATTGTATTCATTTACATTAATCATATTTGCATGTGTTATGGTCACAAAACATTTTATCAACTACCTAAATTTTTATTTAACAAACACAAAACAAAATGCATTTATGATACCTGTCATTTCACGAATTGCCATTGAAGGAGGAAGCGTTTTCATTGCTGCCATTTCCGCATTAGGAACGTCGAGAAAAATATTCACAGAAATAATAGAAAGAATAAACTATATTGACAAAAGGTTGTATGAAAATCATCACAGTTATACCAGAATGTATAAAATATTAATATTTGAAACGATAACGGTTATTGTTGGTCGAGTAATATATGTAGTGAGTGATATAAAATCATACACTAAAACACTACCACATTTGCTCACTGGACTTCTTCTGGTAAAGCAGATATCTTTTATTGTAATTGTACAATTTATTAATTTTGTTTGCTTGTTACTAACACGATACAAAACATTAAACAAAAAAATGGAACGTTATTTCAATTTAAATAAATGTACATTGAATAATGTAGACGACAGTGTATTTACCCAAATTGAACACGATTTTACTCAACATTCGAATAATACCATTGATGTTATGCCTTGGTTTAAAGAACCTTACCAAGCGGTTTATCGAAAAAAAATCCCGCTTTATTTCAAAATTCGCGTACTTTGTAAAGTACATAATCAATTGGTTCACACCGCAAGAATTGTTAACTCATATTTCGGATATCAACTTATTTTCAGGGTGAGCGTCTTGATGATTACTATAACAGGCGCAGCATATTCAATTTTACTAATATTGTTTGGTTTTGGTGACCCATTAACGAGAGAGCTCAATAAAAAGTTTCTACACTCAACCTATTGCTGGTTGTCATTTGCAATGGTCGAGTTGATCTGTATCTCTTACGTGTGTCACGTGACAAGCGAGGAGTCAAACAGGACCTCGTTATTGGTACAAGATTACATCTTGCTTGATAACTTAGACAATGATGTTATCAATGAGTTAAACAGCTTCGCGCAACAACTTTCCGATGACAAGCTTGTTTTCACTGCCCAAGGGTTATTCCCTCTGGACATGACTTTGCTGTTGGGCGTCGCGGGAACGGTGGCTACTTATGTTATAGTGTTGCTCCAAAATAATTAGCTGTTTACTTTTTTATTATTTTTAGTATTCACTTATTTGAAAAAATATACATTTTCAATACAAATAACAATTTTCAAATACAATTCATAACAAAATATTAATAATATTACTATATTACTATCTTAATGTTTGAGATAAGCTTTGTAAAAATTCTTCATACCCGTTGCCCTACATGCTAGCTAGCTCCCGGCTGTGCACTCAATATACAGTATTTGGATCAGAGGGTATATTTACTATGTGACGGCGACACGGACAGTGACAATAGACAACAGTCGATCGCATGCGTCAATTTTAGTGAGAACTGCAAGTGAGTTGCCACCTCGAATATTCACCATACCAAATAAAAAAGTTAGTACTTACATTTTCTGTATGTAGTTGTTTATAATGTCAAAGCAACATTGACAGACGGCATTATACGTGTTGAATGTGCATTTTTTGCCCATACACAGCTTATAAGCATATTATATAGCTGCAGTCAGATGCGTGTAGCGTTGAGCCAAGCGTATAATCTTTTTATTGGCAATAATGACAAATTTTACACTTTCAAAGCCGTCTGCAAATGTTGCTTTGACTTTGATTAATCACATTTATAACATATTTGTAATTTCTTTTTTATTTGGTATGATGAAAATTCGAGGTGGCAGCTCACTTGCTCTTCTCACTAAAGTTGTCACATGCAATCGACTGCTGTTACAATTAGTAAATAGACTTCCTGGTTACATGCACGTGTTCAATACGATCTTTCAATACCATCCCAAATTTTCTGGGAATGGTATCAACCAATTTTATCCTATTTCAAAGCTAGTAGGCCCTAATAGGGTGCACAAGAGTTTTTGATCATATTAATTTCTTGTTAAATCCACCATTATACTTAAAGCTACTGTTTACCTACCTATCGCGTTGAATTGTGTGTTGTTTACATATTGTTACGTCAGTTAGTAAATGAATGCACTTTACAACTCAAACGTGTACAGTTTGACTTTTGTTCAAAAAATTATTCCTTTTGTCCTCAGAGTAGACTTATAATATTTACCACTTAATAATTTATAGAATATTAAAGCATTATCCAAATATTTTAAACAAAAATTTGTGTCCTACATTCATCATGGTAAGAAATATTTTATGTTATAATGTTTAAAAAAAATAATGTTAAAAATTAATATATACAATACATGGTTTTCTTAATTCCACTTTTTCACAATATTGCACAGTTTTTGGACTTCTTACTGTTCTTAATAATCTTGTGAAATTTAAGAGGATAATATCTTACGTATTACTTGTTACTTGAGTTTTAATTGCATCAGTTGAATGTCAGTTTGTGATTTTGTAGTCACTTCCTTCTTAGAGTTATTGATTTTTTAAGATGGGTTAGTGTTTGCCTAATAAAATGTATACATGTATAAATTTGTATATGTCTAATAAATATCTTGAATATCGGGTAAGTCAACTGTGTTTTTCCCCCTAATTGTTTGAACACCCTAATGTTTTTTTTTATATATAATGTAAACTTATTCTCTAAATCTGTTTTATTAATTACTTTCAAAATATTGTAATTAAAATGCTACAATTGGATTTATGACTAACTGCACATTTATTTTTAGTTATCTCAGAACTAACTTTGATTGACTTATATCACTTTATTAACAAAACATGACTTTAATATATTAGTGAATTATAATAAAGTATAATTCTAGTTTTTCCACTCCATTCCAAGAATTATGTCGTATTAATGCAATCCATACCATCATTTGCTACTACGAGTAACAATAAATTATTCAAACTTTAGTCGACAATGAGCTTCATGAACTTATCAGTGAGATCTTCAGAGATTCGCTTTATTTTTATTATAATCCAATGACACGTACTTGGTTCACATGCAGGGTAACACCTTTCTATGTGAAACACATAATTATCGCAGGTTTAATGTCGATAAGCAAAGTAGATTTAGAATGATAAAATAATATTGTAAAACATTACATCTCATGTTATAGGTTCGTGACGAATTAAATATTCGCTTAGTAAGTGTTGAATCGAATCATGTAGAACTATGACGATGATACGTAAGTAAGCAGATTTGTGGAAAAGTAGGCCTACATTTTCCAAAGCTGGTTCCACTTACAATACCTAAAAATTCCCTTGAATTTTATAGATTTGACATTCTTGTTCGGAATTTGCTTAAATGTTTACTTTAAAACAAAAATAATAATATCTGCATTCTTATTTGTACAACATTTGAACATGTTACAAGATAAAAATGAATGAGAGAAAGACAGAAAGACCATCCGCCCCATAGGACGTGTGTACAATGTCATGTCACCCTCTAATGGTCTTGATGATGTCATTACAAGTAGTAGCGTAGGAAGTGTAGTACGCTATGTATGTGATTTGGGACGATCTTTGTTTTTTACTTGGTATATTATATCCGCTACAGAAAAGAGAAAATCTATGTTTAAGAAGATGTGGAGTACATGACGTATGAGTTTTGAAAAATTGGTAGAAAAAATTGGTATTGTATTGTAAATATCAATAAATACAATACAATACCAATTTTTCTACCAATTTTACAGTTCCTACTATAATTATATTATTATTACTACTATTATTATTCTTAGTATTATGTAAAATATAGATTACGTTACATGATTTAAAAATTCTATTCTTGAATATAACACTATCATATATTTAATTACCGTAATACACAATGTCTGCTTTTTTATATAAGTTACTCCAGACGTATGGAAATTGGAAATTATGTAGATATGTCAACCTGTTCTTATACTCTATATTCACTATTGTATATGTATTGGTTATGTAGCTCCAATAAGCAAGCATTACTCTGCAATATGTTTTAGTCATAAGTAGTATTAGTAAGGGCATTAAGCATGAATGTAATATTTACAAATTTATGTAAAGCTATGCTTTAAAGAAACCCCAAATAAATAAATAAATAAATCAAGGATATTTAGTACAGGTAACGAATGTGAACATTTATTTTGTGGGTATTGTCAATTGGATAAGTTTATTTGCATGTTTTATTATTTTTCAATTTAATAAGCAAATCATATATTGTTAATTTTAATTATCTTCTTACTTTATTGTGTTTTTCATATTATTCGAATTTATTTTAACTAGTTTGTGTTTCGGTATTATGAGTACATTTTACATTCCTTCTAGATAACAGGCGAAACCATCAATTTATTCGATTATCTATTTACAGGGAGCATTTTAATTTCTCCTATGCAATCCACCAATCCACCTATTGGTTACAATCGATCAAGCCTTCATTTAATAGATTTTATTCCATGCATTCCCCTAATTACCAAGTTTACTTGTCGATTAGCAAAGCAGATAATAAAGATACACCGACATTACGAAAGCGTGTCATTGAGAATCATAACAAATTAGAAAGCTTACATATTTAATTATTCATAAATCATGTAATGGGGCAATGAATGTACGTGGGTATGAAAACAAAAATGTATTGCCTTCATTGTTAGTTGGAATAGAAGACAAAACATACGTGATACGTTAAGTTCGTTCAAAAAGGGTATGTTATAGCAGGGTTCAGTAATTTGGCATCATTTAATATCTAACGTCAACCAGAAATTGTTTTGTTGATTTTCTTTCTTTTAGTGGGAATATGATACATATTATGTCACTTGGCAGATAGCTGTTTGCTTGGCCAGGAGGCACCCGAGATTTGTATTAAACTATACATTGTCAAAGAAGTATAAACATGAACTGCCCTACGGTTGTAGATTATTAATATTGTTTGTTTGTCTGCCAAAAACAAATTTACTAATATGGTAAATTTTAGCCCTTTTAAGAAAATCCAAAATTGTAAAAATTTATTTATTTTTGTAGCGTTCACCTAAAACTTTTTTCAAAACTACCCTACAGTTCAACTTCCGTGTCATTTGTGCAAAATTTTAAACAACTTTGATTTGCTAAAACGCATGTCCTCTATTAAGGTCAACAAAATAACTGTACTTCTCTGAATTTGACACAAGTTTGACGAATGACCTCTCATGTTCGTCCAACCGCGCTAGACACACTTGGTCCAAAGTGTTTCAGTTCATGTTTAGGGGTAGTAGGCTACAGAACGCATGCTCCGGATAATATAGATGGAGCCAAGTCCTGTACAATGTTTACCGAGTGTAAAGTGGTGTAAGGGGTTAAAAGAGTCCAGTCAGTCCTCAAGAGGTTACAATTGTGATTTGTTTGTTTGTTCCCTCTGTTTCCTTAGGAAATAACCCCTCTAATGTACAGGAAGGCGGTTTTATCTCTGTCTTTTAACCCCATTTACCACTTTACACTCGGTAAACATTGTACATGACTCGGCTTTTATTTATTTTTTTAATAGTGAAAACATCTTGCTCAAAAATCATAATCCCTATAAGAATAAATGTTGCATAATAAGAGGATATCTAATCTAGGTATACTTATTACTTGATTTTTAATTGTATGTCATTTTTTATTTTGTAGTCACTACCTTCTTCTAGTTTGGATTTTTTTAAATGTGTTAGTGTTTGCGTTATTAAATGTGTACATGTATATATTATTTCTATATCTTATAGAAATCTTGAATATCCTCACACCCTTTGCTAAGCTTGTCACCATAGCAGGGGCAATTTTTCCATAAAAAAATAATTGTGAAAGGAATATAAGTGAACTTTTGGAGAAAATGAGTATTATTAAATATTGCTTAATGAGAAACGCCGCATCGTTTAGAGAAGAAATAATTTAGTTCAGATTTATCATTGTGTAGCTATTAACATGGTCCATTCATTGTTGATAAAAGGTGTAAGTCATATGACGTTGACCCTTTTAGTAACAAACGGACCACTTTTTTAGAACAAAAAACTTATTGAAAAATCGTCAGGCAGTGACGCGGTCACTTTCTTATGGCAAATTTCGGTTGAAATTAGATATTTAATAAGTTTAGTTTTTTAAAAAAAGACAACAGATCGCAAATTTTCCGTTTATTTGAGAAAGGGGGTAAGCCAACTTTGTTTCCCCCCTAATGTTTTGACCACCCATATGTTTTTTTTTGTCATGAAACCTTATTCCCCAAGTGAGGATTATTAATCTCTGCACAGTTTTTATTAGTTTATATTAATTGGATTCATGAATATCTCACAGTTTTTATTTTCTGAACTAACTTTGATTGACTTACATCCTTTAAACAATAAATTATTCTATTATAATAAAGAATTATAAATAAATGTCCTTTCAATTTTCACACTTCATTTTAAGAATTGTCATATTTATACAATCCATACCATCATTTGCGACAACGTAACCAATAAATAATTCAACTTTTAGTGTCATTTAAGTTTCATAATCTTATCAGTGAGATCTTCAGTGACTCTAATTATTTTAATTATATTCCAATGACACGTACTTGGTACACATGCAGGGTAACATTACCTTTCTATGTAAAACACATAATCATCACAGGTTTAATGCTGATAATCTAAGTAGATTTAGAATGATAAAATAATATTGTAAAACATTACATCTCATGTTACAGGTTCGTGACGAATTAAATATTTGCTCAGTATTGTTGAATCGATTCATGTAGAACCATGAGGATGATACAGGTGTAAGCAGATTTGTGGAAAAGTAGGCCTACATTTTACAAAGTTGGTTCCACTTACAATTCTTAATAATATCCTTGAATTTTATGTTTGACATTCTTGTTTGGAATTTGCTTGTACCCATAGTAAGTGTGTACAAAATCATGTCACCCTCTGATGATCTTAATGATACTATTGTGACCAGTGCGTAGAAAGTTTAGTACGCTATGTATATGATTTGGGACGATCTTTGTTTTTTAAATTGGTATTTATCCGCTACAGAAACACATATTTAACAAGGATGTTTAGTACAGGTAACAAATGTGAACAATTATTTTGTGGGTATTGTCCATTGGATAAGTTTATTTGCATTTTTATTATTTTTCAATTTAATAAGCAAATCGTGTACTGTTCATTTTAATTACCTTCTTACTTAATTGTGTTTTTCATTTTATTCTAATTTATTTAATCTAGTTTTGTGTTTCGGTATTATGAGTTTATTTTACATTCCGTCTGGATAACAGAATAAACCATCAATTAATTCGATTATCTATTTACAGTGAGCATTTAAATTTCTCCTATGCAATCCACCAATCCACCTATAGGCTTCGATCGATCAAGCCGTCATTAAACAGATTTTATTCCATGCAATTCCTTCATTAACCAATTTAATATGTCGATAAGCGAACGAGATTATGAAGATACACCGACATTACAAAACGTGTCATTGAGAATCATGACAAATTAAAAGGCTTACGTATATAATTATTGATAAATCATGTAATGATGTACAGCCGGGGTCATATAAATCAAGAGGTCTGAAAGATACCCCGTTTCACCGACATCTCGTGGTCAACTCTTGGTGCCATTATTTATATCGCCCTGTGAACTGCATTTTCGACATAAATAAGAAACATGGCTGCTAATGTCAAAGGAAAATTCTCTATTCACCAGAGAAACTGTCAAGCCTAGAAGAAATATAATATGGAAGGTAAAGAGCATTATATATCGATACCTTGCCTAGGCTTAGCATTAAGACTATGCCTTAGATCTTATTTTGGCTTAGTTTCTAATTAATTTCGAATAATTCTATCTTGGCTGTCAAGTCTTATTTTGCAAACACCAAAGTTTGTTTTATGCTTTGTTTTGATATAATTGTATTTCACTTCTGCCTGCCTTCTAGATATTGACTATTTTGTTGACCAAGAGTCTTTCAAAGCCTCCTAAAATATTATAACATCAAATAGTCTAGGGGGCTTCCATCGATCGATAATGCAGTTCACAGGGCGATATATATAATGGCACCAAAAGTTGACCACGAGATGTCGGTGAAAGAGGTATCTTTCAGACCTCTTGATTTATATATGACCCGGCTGTACGTGGGTATGAAACAAAATATGTTTTTCTTTATTGTTAGTTGGAATAGAAGGCAAAACGTACGTGATACGTGAAGTTCGTTCAAAAAGGGTATGCTATATAAAGTAGGGTTCAGTATTTTGGCATGATTTAATACCAAACGTTTACCCAAAATTATGAATTTGTTAATTTTTTTCTTTTAAGAGGGAATAGTATACATTTGGCACTTAGCAACTAGCTGTTCGCGTGGCCGGGAAGCACCCGATGTATATGAAACTTTACAAAGTTGTCAAGAAGCATAAACAATGACATTTCTACAGTCGTAGATTATTAATATTGTTTGTCAGCCAAAAACAATTCGCGAAAATGTTGATTTCAGTCTTTATTGAAAATCCAAAATTGTAAAAATTAATAATTTTTATTAGTGTTCACCTAAAACTATTTTTTTTATAGTAACGCCGAAGAGCCCTACATTTTCATTTTCTTGACATCTTGCAAAATTTCAAACAACTCTGATGCAAATCAGCTGAACAAACGTAAATTTGCTATAATGCATGTCTTCTACCCTCTTTAAATCAACAAAGTCACTGCTGTTCCTTGAATTTGACGAATTTTCGACGAATGTTCTCTCATCTTCGTCCAACCGCGCTAGCTTCATTTTAAGATTGTCATATTTATACAATCCATATCCATCATTTGCGAATACTCTCAACTTTTAAGTGTCATTTAAGTTTCATATTCTTATCGTGGGAGATCTCTCAGTGACGCGATTTATTTTATTATAATCAATGACATGAACTTGGTACACATGCAGAATCAACAATCTAATCTTCTAATGTGAAACACACATCTCGCAGGTTTAATGCTGAATACTCTAAGTAGATTGTAGAATGATGAAAATAATATTGGTAACAAACTTACATCTCATGTTACAGTTCGTAGACGATTAAATATCGCTCAGTAATTATGATCGATCATTTTAATAATGGTCGTTTTATACAGCCATACCGATCATTTGCCGACACGTTAACCAATAATACTTCAACTTTTATTGTCTTAAGTTTCATAATCTTAATCAGTTGTGAGATCTCAGTGACTCTAATTATTTTTTAATTATAATCCGAATGACCCGGTACTGTACAACATGCAGAATAACAATCTAATCTTTCTATGTGAAAACACATATCATCGCGGTTTTACTGTCGTAACAAGTAGATTTAGAATGTGATAAATAATATTGTAAAAACATTACATCTCATGTTACAGGTTCGTGACGATTTAAATATTCGCTCAGTAATGTTTTTGATATCGCGATTCAATGTAGAACTTGAGGGATAATACAGGTGTAAGCAGATTTGTAAAAAGCAGCCTACATTTTACAAAGTTTGTTCCACTTACAATTCTTAATAATCCTTGAATTTTATGTTTGACATTCTTGTTTGCGAATTTGCTTCTAACCCATAGTAGTGTGTACAAAATCATGGTCACCCTCTGATGATCTTAATGATTACTACTTGTGACGTCAGTGCGTAAGAAATTTAGTACACTATTATTTGATGTGGGACGATCTTTGTTTTTAAAATTGGTATTTATCCGCCTCAGAGAAACACATATTTACAAGGATATTTCGTACAGGTAACGAATTGTGAACATTTTATTTTTGTGGGTATTGTCCATTGGATAAGTTTATTTTGCATTTTTTAATATTTTTCAATTTAATTGCAATCGCATATTGTTAATTTCTATTACCTTCTTACTTTATTTGTGTTTTTCATTTATTCTTATTTATTTAAACTAGTTTTTGTGTTTAGGTATTCTGAGTGGACATTTTACATTCCGTCTAGATTAACAGACGACCATCAATTTCGATTATCTACTTACAGGGAGCATTATAATTTCTCCTAGCAATCAACAACCAATCCACCTTCGCTTCGATAAATCAAGCTTCATTTAACAGATTTTATTCCTCAATTCCTCCATTAGCCAATTTATAAATATATCGATAAGAAGCGAACGAATTATGAAGATACCCTACATTACAACGTTTCTTATTGAGAATCTGACAAATTAAAAGGCTAACGTATATAATTATTATAAATCAAGTTGATGTAACGTGGTTATGAAACAAATATGTTTGTCCGTAGTGTAAGTTGGAAGTTTGTTCAAAGGGGATGTTATAGCAGGGTTCAGTAGTTTGGCAGATTTAAAACCTACCGTTACCAAAATTATAAGTTTGTTGATTTTTTTTTAAAAGGGAATAGGATACATTTGACCCTTTAGAAAATACTGTTCGCCTCGGACCAGTAGCACCCGATGTAGATTAAACTTTTCTAGTTGTCAAGAAGCATCATTATTGAACACCCTACAGTCGGAAGATTATTAATTATTGTTAGTTTTTTAGCCAAAAAAATTCGCGAAAATGAGTCATTTAAATCTTTTTAAATAAAAAATGCAAATTTTAATTTATAATTTTTGTTTTTGTTTCACCTAAAACTATTTTTAAAGTGACATCAGAGATCCCTACGATGTTTTAATTTCTCTTGACGTTGTGTTCAAATTTTATAACAACTCTGATGCAAATCAGCCCGAACAAACGTAAATTGCAGTAAAAAAAAAAAAAAATAATGCTGTTTTCTATCCTCTTTAAATCCCTAAAGGCCTGTGTTCTCTGAATTTGCAAATGTTCGACGAATGTTCTCTCATCTTCGTCCAACCGCGCTAGACACACTTGGTCCAAATCCAATGTGTTTCAGTCCTGGTTAAGAGGTATGTCGGCTGCAGTACGCATGCACTGGATAATAAACCAGGAGTCTTAGACCTGTACATTTATCCTGTGTTAAGTGGAGTAAGGGGTTACAATCCTATGGTAAAAACCTTTTCCTGTACAGTTATTATTAATTTCTAAGGACACTGAAAAGAACAAAAAACCAAACAAACAAAACAAACAAACTAACATTGTTACCTCTTGAGGATTGGTGATTGGTAGGGACTAGCATTGGGGTTCAGTTTTAAGGATTTTACGGTGGTAAGGGTGTAATTTCAATTAAATACAACGTTTTTATATTTTTTTATTTTTTTTCATGATTTATTTATTATTTATTTATTTATATTATTTATTTTATTTATTATATTATTTATTTATTTATGTATTGCATTTTATTTATTTTTTTTTTATTTTTATTTTATTTTTTAGTTTTTATTATTTTTATTTTTTTATTTTTTATTCTTTTCAATGCTTTTATTTTTTTATTACTTAATTAATTTATTACACGTCTTAAAACTAATTTACAAAGGAGACAGCTGTATAAGGTCCTCAGCTTGTGTTTTCAGTTGGAATTTTTGTATGAACTTTCCATGAATTAGAAGAACCACATTAATCTAAAATAATTAAACTAAAGTTCTCATACCAAAAGTGTTAACAAGCTAATAACGTTGTTTAAGTGTTCTTGAAGATGAGAAAAAAGGGGAGTACAATGATTAATTTTTTATTTCAGTCTTCTGTTGAACGACTCAAGATCTCTGGACATCACTGTATGAACGATCACTTTGCAACAAAGATTTTGATAAGACAACACTGTCAAACCCAGTTCAACTTTAATCTCGACAGTGATAAAAGGAAAATACATTCAAGTGGAATTAAACGTATAGAACAATTTGTTAAATTGAAAAGATTTTATATATTGTACTAAATATTATCGTGATTCAAGAAGGGTTGAGCCAGCCAAGTTTCAAGTGTGTGTGTAGTACTTCTGCTTTTTCTCCTGGAGTTTAAGGCACAGAGCGGCATACTTTTGGTGGCAAGAAATTGGTGTCACAACAATAAAATACCTTTAAGTTCATCATAACGGTCATCATACTACAAGCTCATCACCCAATCTCACCCGTTTCTTTAACGTACCTTTAGTTTGAATTCAAAATCAAAGTTTTTAAAAAAAATGGCTTCCAAAAAATTGCACCGTAGACATACTCCACGATCTTTTCTATCAGCTATTGAACCATTACACACATTATCAAAAATCTTTGGAATAGCACCATTTAATTTAGACTTAAAATCGTCAAAAGTTGTTACATTGTATTCATTAACATTAATCATATTTGGATGTGTTATGGTCACGAAATATATTATCAACGACGTACATATTTATTTAGAAAGCAAACAAGATAATGCATTTTTGATACCTGTCATTTTAAGCAATGCCATTCAAGGAGGAAACGTTTTCATTGCTGCCATTTACGCATTACCAACGTCAAGAAAGTATTCACAAAAAAGAGAAACGAATCAACTAGAGTGACAAAAGGGTGTATGAAAATCAGCACGAGTAAACCAAATTTATAAAATAGTAATATTGAAACGAATAACGGTTTTGTGTCGTCCAGCAATATATGTTGGTGAATGATATAATATCTAACATTGAAACACCACCACATTTGCGCACAGGAATGCTTTTGGTGAAACAGATAACTTTCATTGCACTTGTACAATTTATTAATTTTGTTTGCTTGTTAAAAACACGCTACAAAACATTGAACCAAAAAATGGAAAGTTATTTTAATTCAAAAAATTGTTCATTGGGAAATGTAGCCGAAAGTTTGTTTACCAAAATTTGAACAAGATTTTACTCAACATTCGAATAATACCATTGACATATTTTTCCTTCGTTGATAGACCCTTACCAAGTTGAATATCGAAAGAGAGTCCCGCTTTATTTCAAAATTCGCGTTCTTCGTAAAGTACATAATCAATTACTTCACACCGCAAGAATTGTAAGCTCATATTTCGGATATCAACTTATTTTCAAGGTCGGTTACTTGATGACTGTTATAACAGGCACAACCTTTTCAATTCTTCTAATATTGTTCGGTGTTGGTGACCAGTCAATGAGGGATTTCAATGAAAGCCATGTATACTCATCCCTATGCGGATTGCTTTTTTCAATGGTCCAGTTGATCTGTATCTGTTACGTGTGTCACGTGACAAGCGAGGAGTCTAACAGGACCTTGTTATTGGTACAAGATTACATCTTGCTTGATAACCTAGACAATGATGTTTATCACGATTTGAAACAGCTTTGGGCGCCACCACTACCATAACAAGCTTTGTATTCACTGCCCAAGGTATTCCATCTGACATGACTTTTTGATGTTGGGCGTCCGGGGGGGGGCGGGGAACGGCGGCTACTTATATTATAGTGTTGCTGCAAAATTAATAGCGGTTTACATTATTATTATAAGTATTCACTTATTTAGAAAATAAAACCATTTTCAAAACATATAACAATTTTCAAATACAGTTCATTACAATGTAAAAATTAACTTATTTACAAATGTACAAATTAACATGGAAGATACTATACTGTATTGGTATCGGTTTAAATTCTGAAGTAAGTGTTTATATGTCAAGAATTGAACAGGGTATTCAATACGGTTTAAACTCTTGTGCCCTCGCGCGGGGTTCTACAAACCCCAGACGTCATTGTATTACGTGTATCTATGCACCAGTCTGTTTTACCGACTCTCAATGCTCAGTACTCTATCTCACTCTATCTGTAAACGAAATTTGTAACCCTCATATCATTAAGTCTTTTAGTGTTGTTATATTGCCGATCTGAACTTGGCTGGGGTTGCTGAAACCCCGCGCGAGTGATCATGTTACTGTACCCTAATGCCAAGACAATGCTATTTTGGCTTAAATTATGAAATTTTTTAATTTTGGAAAAATTCTTCGTGCTTTTTCTAACAGGTTGATGTTTATAACAAAAGTGTAACAAAACTTATAATTGCATTTTATTTACTACAATTCAGTAAATATCAATTACACTTACGGGAGTAAGACCGACTACCGACTAAACAAATCGAGAAATAATTGCATTATTTTGACCCATTTATGATAATTTTGCTAATGTTTCTTTTTTAAATTTGAAATAAACAATAAAAAAATTATTTCGTATTTCATTATCCTCCCATTAACAACCAACTACATACTAGTTCCACAAATCATATGAGAAAAGAAAGAAATACCCAAAATATTCTACTGCACTAATTACAGACCAAAATATTTTGGGGTTTGAGAAACCCCACGCGAGGAATGGTGTTAAGAATTTCCGCCCGAGTTACCGAGGGTTAATCTTAAATGCTATTTAGGATTAGTTTTGCAACTTCTTATACTGCATTCATTTAGTCCTTGTTTTACAGCCTACCTGCTGTGACACTCAATGCATTTTCGCAACAGGTTTAGTCCAAGTATTCATTAACGTCTAAGTTTCTGGCAGTGGATCCATTCATCCATTCCAGGTTCGAAGTTGTTTATATGTGGTTTGAGTTGGTTGGATCGTATGTGTTACCGTGAATTGAATCTTCATTTTTACTCAAATCTATTGTTCCCTACCTAATCGCCACAGTTTGACACTATTATAAAGTACTTTACATCTCAAACGTGCACGTTCCGACCTTTGTTTCAAATTATCCTTTTTCTCCTCAGACATCGATTACCTATAAAAAAATTATAAAGCAAATAGTATATTAGCTTAAAATATTTAAACAAAGTTTTGTCTCCTACATTTATTAATATGCGATTAAAGCTTAATGTACGCTTACAATGTAAATAAAACTTATATCAATCTATCGTTTTCTTTTATTCCACTTTTGCACAATATTGCATTGTTTTTGGGACTAAGCCCCACCTGTTCTTTGTAATTTTTGCAATAATAATAAATCTCAAGAACAGCGCAAAAATTAAAATTGCTATTTTTTAGATGTAACCCATTTTGGCCAATGTTTTTGAGCAACCATGTCTGGAAAGTTTAGTAATAAAGAGGGCTTTACAACAACAGATACAATATATTGTTAATTGTTTGGGGCGGACATTACCATTCAATTTTGGGCCATTATGTGTCGTTTTTTTTTTGCAAGATAGTAGCCAGCACTCTTTGTGCAAAATTTATTCTTGAAAATTCGGTTTTTCTGGATATAGTTTTCTAAAACACCTTTAGCTTCACTTCAGGTGCTAAATTAACGGACAAATGAATTTCTGAAATAACAGTGTGGTGTTTACAATAATTTCTTTTGTCAAACAGTACAAATAGAGATTTTAGAGTTTTTGTATCGTCTGACATTTTTTTTTTAAAGCCAACAGTTATTTCAGCAATCTATTTGTACTTATAGCTCAGTGAAGCTCAAGGTGTTTTAAAACTATATCCAGAAATCCGATTTCAAAATTTAGTTTTTTACAAGATGTGCTGGCTACAACTATTGTCAACAAAAGCGACCATATGTGTCAAATCAGGTTTTATTTTTATTGTTTGGTTCTCTGGTTTTGTTGTTTGTTGTTGTGCATAACTATTAAATCAATAAAGCTCAAGAGCTATATACTTGCCTTCAGTAAAAGTCAGGTGATGATCTTATTTTTAACACTCGCATGCTACTCGCCACACTTTGAAAGGTAAGGATCCCCCCCCACAAGGAAGTATCGACTTGAGTTGTCACATTTGTTCATTTGTGTGGCTCGTTGGTTTTTTTAGGTTGGTTTGACTAGGATGGTGGTAAGTGTGTTGTTGGTTTTCTTAAATTTATTCCATGTTTTAATTTTCGTGTGAACTTGTGGGTTAGCGTACTCTGCTTCCAAGCAGAAGTTCCGGGTTCGATTCCCGCCAAATCAGAAGTTTTTTAAACTTTCTTGATTTGGACTTAAGTCCATCATTCTTGTCTTGGGTTTGTTTACGGTGACTTTGAGCCGTCCTAGCACGAAACACTAATAAATTTAAAGTTAGTCTTAATCGGCCTGTTTGATTCTGGTGCTTGATCCGCGGGTGTTCGCACTGTCCATACCACTGAATTGCTTATTTCCTATTAAAATATCGATCTTGGTTGGTTGTCGCTCACTCGTCAATTGCGTCGGGGCCTACAGGGTTGACTTGTCGCTTTGATTTAAAGTCCCCCAGCTGAAAACAGTTATATAACTGAGTGGGTAGACGCCAAAACAATTTTATCTATTTATATTTTAACCATATTTTAACGTTGAAAATGAACCGGGGCGAATGGTTTCGCCTAAAAATTTGTTTTGTCACAGACCACATTATTTTGTTTTAAAACTAATAGTGTGTTTTAACAGACCATCAATATATCCTGTCAGTGTTTGGTTTGTTGAATGTCCCGTCATCGTTTTATGCAAAGGATTTTATTGGAAATTGAACCACGGACAGACAGATTCAGCAGACTGGTCTATCACACATAACAAAACATTGTAGAAAATACGCCAAACCTTACACACTCAAAGTAATGAGATCTAAAAAAAGTGCCAAAGCGCATCTACTCCCATTTGCGCATTCTTAATTCCATAAACGTACATAGTGGCCCAGACAGCATCCTCGAAAAGCTTTGGCAAAATAGAATTTGCGATTATTAATTTAAATGTATAATAGTTTATCCAAGTTCTTTTTTTTCTTAATTTAATTTTCCGTAACATGCAAATTCTATTTTTTGCCAAGCTTTTCGAGGATGCTGTTATGGGACACTGTATTTTTACATGAATTTAAGAATGCGCAAATGTGAAGGGTAGATGAGCCTTGGCCCTTTTTTTTAGATCTCATGTCCCTTTTGAGTGTGGTAAGGTTTGGCTGTATTTTCTAGCAAGTTTTTGTTATGTGGGTGAGCTCATTACTTTTAAGTTCCATTACAAATTATTTGTTAAAATATAATATTTTTATCAAAGTTTGATTTAATTTTTATGTATTAGCATGAACAATAGGATGGTAAAATATCTAGGCCCGGGATTCATGTACAGTCCTGGGTAAAGTGGTATAACCATGGTATAACGACGGTTATAAGGACTGTTAAGTCTAGGCAACTTCACAATCCTATTAAAAACCTTTCCCTGTAACAACAACGCACACTAATGTTATTTGACACCTTTTTTCACTGCATCCACAGCCATGTAAATCATCAGATAATCAAAAGAATATTGAAAATTTTCACCTCTTTTGTTTTACATTTTCATTATAAAGTGACAAAAGATACGTGGTTTATTAAAAAAAAGGCGTATTAGCCGTAAAATTTTTGCATAGCCTAGGACATCATACCATTGTTTATCTGCATTAGGCTTTTTAGTAATCAAACTAGTTATTTGCACGGAATTGTCTCCAGAACAAGGTTGTTCTGGACTAGGGTTGGCTAAGAAAGGCTAAGGGCTTGTCAAACATGTAATGTAAGTACTTAATTGTATCTAGTCCTATAGCCTAGATGGAACTTTAGACCTACCTGTTGTATTATAAATAATTTTCTACATCTGGGCCTAGTCAGGGACGGTTTTTCTGATTTGTTTATGAGAGTATATGAACTTTTCTCGTTTCACACATAGAAGCAAATTTTAAAATGTCCTCCTTTGTTTACGTATCGCACGTTCCCCGCCTAACTCTGCTTGTACCGTCAACAAAGTGTCAGTAACTATGTTACTGTTGTGTATGCCTAGTGTTTTAAGGCTTATTAAAAACTTTATTTGGAAGCCTTCTGAGCAAACTTTTTTCAACTTTTTTTTCAAGAGACTATATTACTATTAACCTTATGTCCATGGTACATATGACATTGTAGCCCCACCCGTCTGGGTCCAGAATCGCGGCCGATTGAAACTGACTAATTAGGATGTTTTAGCAGCAGCATAGCTCACTCCTTAAAGTGATTTTGAAGCATGTTTTCAAGCCATTTTTTTTTTCCACCAAGAAGCGAATAATCGTACCAATAAAATGTGGCATGTGTTGTTCAGGTACGAAATCCCCTCGTGTGGATAGTTTTCAGTTCCATCACGTTACATTAACGGCTGGGTACCACCCTTCGAAATCACCCCAACTCTGCTTGGTGTAATAGGTGCTTGAGTGTGTAGCGCAACCGCGGCTTGGCGTGCGGCGACCTACAGACACCTGATTTAACAACCTCTATCGCTTACTTGTACAGCAACGGATTGGTAAATATGGACAAATGCGTGATACAGAACAAATTGCCATCAAAAAGCAAATTTTTAAAAGTTACCATCAAAGTGAAAATGGTCTATTAAGGGAAATAAGTAATACTGATGTAACGAGAAAGATGTTAAACAAATAGCAGGAAAAGCAACCCAAGGTGTCAATTCATGCCCCTTTTTCATGTGTTAAGTAGATAGAACTATTTTACATAATAATAATAATATAATACATAAGTTATGTCCCGAGGGGACTCATCCTTGTATCCGCATTAAACGCCTGTGGGAAAACCTCGGTAGGCCTATAAACCTTCAGTCAGAATTGTCTGTGCTCAACGGGATTTGAACCCGGGACGCTCCCGAATCAAGTCGCGCGGCTTACCGCAGAGCCAACAAAGTTCGGTACGACAAGTGGAATCTAGGTGAATAAGGCCCTTGAACCGCTGCCAAATGTAGGTAGTATTTTCCAATAAGTATCATATTTAATTAATACGCTACGTTTTCTTCCTTTGCAGGACAAATATTGTTTCCTTCAATCCACCTATAGGGCTCGATCGATCAAGCCTTCGTATCAGATTTTATTCCATGCAATCTTCTCTAGTTACCAAGTAAACTGTCCGATAAGCATCCAGATATGAAGAACCCTGATATTGCGGAAGTTTGCCGTTCAGAACTTATGACAAATAATAGCCTCATTATTGATAAACAAGCTTACGATGCAATCCGTTTACTATTGGTTGTAAACAAAATATGATTGTTCTTTGAGTGTTAGTTTGAATGAGAAGGCAAAACATACGTGGTAGGTTGAGTTCCGTTCAAAATGGGTATATGTTATTTAGAGGGTCTACTTATTTTGCATGATTTTCTACCTACGTTAACCCGAAATTGTAATGTTTATTGATTTATTTCTTTTAAGAGGGATGTGACACATTGGCACACTTGTCAAATAGCTGTTTGCTTGGCCATGAAGCACCCGATGTATATTAAACTTAACAAAGTTGTCAAAGATGAATGCATAGACAGCTCTACAGTTGTAGATTATCAATATTGATTGTTATAATTATTACTATTATTATTATTATTATTATTATTATTATTATTATTATTATTATTAGTCGTAAATTCTAACATTCAATGTTTAATAATTCCGTCATTGTGTAGTTGTCCGTCCAATAGGGAATATTCCAGTTAATATTTTTAATATTTTCTTTATTCTATTCATGTCTTAATAGTCACTGCACTTTTTTTTTATTTAAAAAAATGTTTTTTGTGTAATTTTAAACGAGAAGTAAACTTGGACTCCCAGTGTCGCGCCAAACGAGCGTGCGCCATCTTTGGAGAGACTGTACTACGTCTAACTGTGCTGAGTCAAGGCCAATTGGGAAACTAATGTAAGTATATTTTACATAGTTTCATACAGACGGCGGGCCTCGCCCATCCGGCTCAACACAACAACTCCACAAGGATGTACATTTTCACCGTCATTTTGTTTTCTTTTTTCGTATGTGACAGGAGATTTCAGCGAGATCATTTTTGTGATAAAGATAACGAGCATTTGGTATTGAATTTTTTGCATAGCCTAGACTATCATGGTTTCTTTATCTACAATAGGCTTTAATTAGTCATGCAAAGTAAGGTTTTTGAGCGGGGTGTGTGTCAGAAACCGAAAGTGCCGGTTAGGGTCGCAAGTTAAGCCTAGTGCTTGTCAATGAGAAATTTTAGTATTCACATACAATGCCTATATCCTACAGGAACAGATTGGCCCTAGACCTGTTGAATTATATAATTTTCTTACGTCTAGGGCCTAGACCAGACTGTTTTTCAGTTTTGTTTTTTTGATGTGCAATGTCCAACTTTTCTCCGTTTTCTGGCTAGGCGTTAATGTAAAATGTCCGCCATCTGTTTACATTCTGTAGGCTTAGCGCTAGGCGGCTGCTTTGTTTAAAACACCGCCGTCTTGATGTATATCTCGACCTACTATAATACTAATTCCAACATCTTTGGTCTGATGTATGTTTATCCAGACGTGTTGGATCAACACAGTTTCTGACGTCACAAGTCGTTTTTGCCGCTTAAAAAACTGCTGCTTTTAAAACGGCTATAAATCACTGTTATTAATTTCACGGGAAAAACAAAGTCCTTATTTGTCAATCGGGACGAACATACTTCTTCTAAAAATATATTCGTACAGTATTTGGCGGAAGTGGAATATTCCCTGTTGGTCGAGGTTAAAAAATACCGAATACTTGGGGAATTTGTGGTAGATACACTTTTTTTCTTTAAATTTACACGTTGCAAAAATTTTGCAAAGTATTCGAATATCGTCTTTTCTATATTTTTTCAAATACGTGACCTATTTCCTCTTAATATTTTAAAAATGTTTTTACTATGCCATTGTTCATTCATAATTTGTTCGTATGGAATAACTGCTTGGGATCGGCGTCTACACTCACTATCTGTCTCCTCTGGAAGTACTGCAAATTCTATTGTGCGCTCTTTGTTTTGCTCAACAAATGTTTGTGTAAAAATTATAACCTATTCAAACTTACAAATATTGTAACATTCTGCCGGTGCAAGCAAATGTATTTTTTTATTTTATTATTAACACCTTTTCAATATCAGTCAAAAAGTATAAATGTAACGTACCATAACACGGATTGGAAATGATTGTATGTATGTGGTGTCCAACGTTTGTACACCAACTACGTTTGCGTTGCATACAGTATGCTGTCCGCGTTAATGCAATAAATTGCCTGAAAATGTCAAAACGTTCAAACCTATCAAAATTAAGGAACGTTTAAAAGATACATATTTAAAAAAATTGAAAAATAAAAGTTACGTTGTGTTTAATACCTCCATGAATTTCGCCTATTTCAATCGTTAAAAATAATGAAATATGTCCGAATTGTGTTGTGCGTGCGTGGTGCTCGAACTGTCCATCATGTTTAAATGTAAAATGTGCTAGGGTTGGTGATGTTTTGACATGGTTTTTTATGGTTGTGGTGGAATTTGGTCTTTAAAAAATCTTAATCAAGCCTTGCAGCTGTTTTTTTTTGTTTAGGGTGTGTTACTTTATTTATTACAATTATTATTATTATTTTAATGTATTTATTTTTTGTTGTTGATTATTGAATTCTGAGTCCAGTGATTGCAGAGATAGTTGAGGTTCTCTCAAAACTTCTTCCAATGTCCACAAGCTCCAATTATAATGGGAACACCTTACAACTGACATTCCACATTCGTTGAATTTCTATTGAAGGTCTCGATATCTGTGCGTTTCTCTGCTTCCTTTAATACTATGTTGCGGTCTGATGGAATAGCTACATCGATGATCAAACATTTTTGAGTCTCTTTGTTTTTAACAACAATGTCTGGTTTGTTGTGAAGAACCTTTCGATCAGTGATTATTTGCTCATTCCACAATATGGTCACATTACCATTGTCAACTACTTGCTCTGGTTTATGCATGTACCATTTGTCAGAAGTTTCGATGTTATAACTTCTACAAACGGTTCCAATGTAAATATGGCCCAACTTATTCATCTCGATCAATGTATTCCGTTTTTGCTAAGACCGGGCATCCAGAAATAATGTGCTCCACGCTTTCTTCATAAAGCTTACACAAACGACACTTGTCATCTACTTCGAGTTTGAGAATTCTTTTTTCGTAACTTTTTGTTCTTAATGGCTTGATCTTGTGCAGCTACAATAAGACTTTCAGTTTCACCCTTGAGATTACTTCTGCCCAGCCACTTATTGGTTTGATCTTGGTCAATATGTGGTTGCTCCATGCGTGTAATATATTGTCCATGTAAAGGTTTAGACTCCAGCAACTTATTAGATCTTCCTGAGTAATATTCTTAATTTCTTCTTTGATAACCTTGATCTTGTTAGTGATGGACCCATTGATCTGATTAATATCGGTTAATTCCATACCTGATTGAAACTTGTTGCTTAACTTAATGATAGATTTTCTCATAGCTTTGCTAGACTCATGTTCTTGAACCATTCTAATAAATTTGTCATCTTCTTTACCTTCTATGTATAAACTTAAACCAATCATTGCTGTTTTGTATGACCCCTCTAGTTGAGTTATTCCGCGACCTCCATTCTTCCTTGCGATATACAGTCTTTCTACGTCCGCTCGTGGATGGTGCATTCCGTTTATTGTCAACAGTTTTCTTGTTTTTCGATCTAATCTCTTAAGTTCTTCAATGCTCCAATCTAATATCCCAAAGCTATAAGATAATACTGGCACAGCAAATTGACCAATAGGGAATATTCCACTTAATATTTTATATTTTATTTTAATTCTTATTCATGTCTTAATAGTCACTGCACTTTTTTTTATTAAAAAAAAATGTTTTTTGAGTAATTTAAACAAGAATTAAATGGGTCCCCCAGTTTGCGCGCCAAAAACGAGCGTGCGCCATCTTTGGACGGTACTACGTCATAACTGTGTTGAGTCAAGGCCAATTGGAAACTAAATGTACGTATATTTGTACATATTTACATACAGACGGCGGTGCTCGGCCATCCGCTCAACACAAACAACTCCACAGGGATGTACATTTTCACCGTCTTTTGTTTTTCTTTTTTCGTATGTGACAGGAGATTTCGCGAGATCATTGTGATAAAGAATAACGAGCATTTTGTCTTGAGTTTTTGCATAGCCTAGGACTATCATGGTATTCTTTATCTACAATAGGCTTTAATTAGTCATCAAAGTAAGGTTTTTGTGCGGGATGTGTGTCAAACATGAACGTGCAGGCCTAGGGTTGGCAAGTTAAGCCTAGGGCTTGTCAAGTGAGTAATTTTAGTATTCACATACCAATGCCTATATCCTACAGGAACGATTGGCCTAGACTGTTGTATAATAAATAATTTTCTAAGTCTAGGCCTAGACCTAGGACTGTTTCAGTTTTGTTTTTTGATTGCAATGTCAACTTTTCTCGTTTTCTGGCTAGGCGTTAAATGTAAAATGTCCGCCATCTGTTTACATTACTGTAGGCTACGCTAGGCGCTGCTTTGTTTAAAACACCGCCGTCTTGATGTATATCTCGATCCTACTATAATACTATTCCAACATCTTTGGTCTGGATGTATGTTTATCCAGACGGCGTTGGATCAACACGTAGTTCTGACGTCACAGTCTTTTTGCCGCTTTAAAAAAGTGCTGCTTTTAAAACGGCTATAAATCACTGGATTATTATTTCACGGAAAAACAAAGTACATATTTGTAATCGGGACGAAATACTTCTTCTAAAAAATCTATTCGTACAGTATTTGGCGGAAGTGGAATATTCCCTATTGCGATAGTTTTATTTCGTCCGTTCAATTCACTTTCAAGTATTAATCTTAGGCGTCGTTTGTATTCTTTGCTCAATTTATCTTTCATTAATGTATGCTGAACACCGTTACCTTCTTCTACCCCAAGATATTTATGTTGATTTTTGACCAATGCCCTCAATAGTATATGTCGTAAGTTGGGTTTTCACTTGAGAAAAACCCTCTTTTGAATGTCGCTTTCTTGCACTTCTCGATTCCAAATTCCATACAAATGTCGTCACTGAAAGTTTTGACGATATTTAGTAATAGTATTATTATTATTATTATTATTATTATTATTATTATTATTATTATTATTATTATTATTATTATTATTATTATTATTATTATTATTATTATTTTTTCTTGCTTGATGTTTTTCACAGCCCGAAAATTAGAGAAAAAAAATTTTACGGTCTTTTCGCTGTTTTTCGTTTTTTTTTAAAAATTACCTGACGTTTCGATAGTCGTGGGGGTATATCATCTGGGCAACACTGAAAAATTTACATTTGAGATTTTTTTTGTTAAATTCTTTTGCTTCTTTTTGGCTCTGATTGATTGCCCAAAGAACTGAAATTTTGACTTCCTTGATGCTGTTGCTGCTGCGTGCTGCTGTTGTTTTTGGGGCAGTGGTGGTGGGGGTGGTGGGGGTGGTGGTGGGGTGGTGGGGGTGGTTTTTGTTTTTCGTCTTGAGGTGTTTCCCTATCATCGGACTCCATGTTTTGTTATTTAAAACCACCAATATCCCCTTTAAAATTTTTGGGGGTGTTTGGGAAATTTTCAATCGTTTTCTTTATGAGTCGAGGAAAAAAGGGTTTTTCTTCTTGCAAAAAATTTTGGGTACTTCAAAAAGGTTTTGTGCGTGGGATCATTAGCATTTTCCCCACTGTTTTGCTACGCTACCTTTGGGCAGTAGAAAAACACGTGGGGAAAATGCTAATGATCCCACGCAAAAGACCCTTTTTGAAGATAAAAAAAATTTTATGCACAGAAGAAAACCTTTTTTCCTCGACTCAAAAGAGAATCGATTAAAATTGCCAAGCACCCCAATAATTTTAAGGGGGAAATTTTGGGTGGTTTTAAATTAGCAAAAAGGATCCGAGATAGGGAAACTACTCTCAAGACGACAAAACAACAACCAACAACAAACCACCACCCCCCCCACTGCCACAACCAACGAGCAGCAGAGCGCAACAGCATCGGGGAAGTCAAGATGTTTTAGTTTTTTGGGACAATGACAATCAGAGCCAAAAAAAGAACCCCAAAAAATTCAACAAAAAAAAATCTAAAAATGAAAATTTTTTCAGTGTTGCCCAGATGAGATAGCACAGACGTATCGAAACGTCGGGTAATTTTAATAAAAAACGAACCCCCAGCGAAAGACTCGTAAAATTTTTTGTTTTTCTCTAATTATTATTATTATTATTATTATTATTATTATTATTATTATTATTATTTTTAAATTTTTTTAATTATTATTATTATTATTATTATTATTATATTATAGTTTTTCTTTTTGTTAAACAATCTCAGGTACTTTTGGGCCCGGGTATACAAAGGGGGGGGAAAGGGCCCAAAGCCAACAAAAGTTTAATTAAAAACAGCGTGAAAACATAAGTATAGTACACATTATTGAGAAAAATTTAATCAAATTAAAAAAAAAATAAAAAAGTGAGTGTGATAACAAAATAAAATAAAAGTTTCTATCTAAAAAAACAACAATTGTAGGGCAAAATCTTTTAAAGAGAGAGAGGAGAAGGGAGAGAGAGAGAGAGAGAGAGAGAGGGGAGAGAAAGAGGTGATTACTGCAAAAATCTTTCTGACATGTGGCACTTTTTGAAGGATGACTGCTTTCTGATGAGATTAAGTTTTGGGAAAAAGGGACCCAGGCATTGTGGGTGGCAAGAGGGAAGATGTAGACTCCGTGGCTGAGATACGATAGGCACACAGTAACAGTTTTCTTTTTCCCAAATCTTTTTATTTCTTGACTTAAATTTTGATTTTTTTCCCCTAGTGTTCTCGGTGTTCTCAATTTTTATCATGGGATCGCAATGTAAATTTAATATGTAATTCTTTTAGATTATCGAAAAAAAGATGCCCGGTTTTTTGGGTCTTGGTTTTGTCTGTTAAACCGGTTATCCCAATACTTTAAAAATTTCGCATTTTCGATCACAGGTGCAGGGGGGGGAATACTTTGTAAAAGGGAGGGGATTGACAAGTAGATGTGCGTTCTTTCCCCGATGTTGATAAACTATCTTTGCTCCCTGATTATGCCACGAGATACCACGTTTTTGGAAAATTGAAGGACACCAGCTATAACTGGTTATTGTCTCCGTAAATTTTTTTGCATTTCTACAATATCTTGTCATTGGATTTGATGATAAATTTTTTATTTTTGGGTATTTAAAACCCTGATTTTGGATGGCGAACATAAACCCTTGGGTTTCAGAAAACAAATTTTTTGTAAACCCATCAAACGTTTTCCCAATGTCAATATTTGGCTCGGTGCTTTTGGGGTTTACCTCCCATAAAGTGATTTAGTATTCCAGACTTCTTTTATATTTAAATCTTCTATGATTTTTCTGGATGGAAAGAATCTTTTTTGCCTGAGGGAGTTTGTTTTATCTCGGATTTTAAATTTCTTGGTGAAAAGGGAATGTGAATTAAGAAAAATGATCTGAGTTTGAACTTTCAATAGCACAATGACCGAATATTTCCAATCCTTTCCACCCTTTCCCCGTTGGGATATATAACCCCTTTAGAAGATGCTTTTGGGGGGGGGAGTTTTGAAAAGGTCATTTTTCTTCTTGTTAAAAAAAAAATCAGGGCCCTCAAGTCCACATCTGCCACTCACAATACCAAATGAAAAGGTCAAGTTGTAAAGCCCATGCATTTTTGCCTTATTTTTTAGCTTCCTTTAAAATTTGTTTTTAAGATAGTTTTAACTCTATGTTCATACTTTTTTTTAATAATTTTTTTAATCCTTGTGGTTTAAAAATAATGTTTTTTTCATTCCAGGTATTTTTATCTTTTTTTATTGTTTAGTTGGAATTTCTTGACCCAAAACCAATTTTTGGGAAATTTTCTTTCTTGCAATTTTCCCCCTTTTCATATGCATTGAAGCACATTATCTAATCCAAAATTCCATATGAAGTCTTCACGAAAAATTTTCTTGTCAATTAAAAATTTTTAGCTCTTCTTTTTTTTTTCCATACTTTTTTTAAAAACACCTATACAGCAATGTGTTATCCTTGTCATATTTTTTTACAGGGGGCGATACCCGCATTTTTTTGATAAGTAGCTCTGATACTGGTTTAATGCGAGACAAAACCATAGAGGGCTAAGGGGGTCCCCGGAAGATCCTCTCTTTTTTGCCAATTTTTAAAATTTTAAAAGAATCTGAATTGGTTTTAGTATTATATTAATTTTCCCCGGGTCAGGAAAGCTTAAACACCCTTATTAACTGTGGTTTACCTTATACAAAACAAGAAATTTGTTAACCAAACGTGGGAAACCGAATCAAATGCTTTTTTTTAGTCTATGAAGCTACTGATAGATTCCTCTTTTTTTCATTTGCATGTTTTGTAACAATACTATCAATTATAAACTGCTCTTTAATCCATATGCATTTGTGTGCATCCTTTTTTGTTCCCACCTAAAATTTTATTTTGATAAAGTTCTGTTAATTTCAAGGTAAAGATTGAGTAAAAAATTTTATAAATGGTTTGGGAAACAAGTGAGGGTCTATAATTTTTGGGTCCGATTGTCTCCCCGTCTTTAATATCATATTGGTTTTTACCCCTTTAGTAAAGAATCCTGGGAAAAAGTGAGGGGCGGGAAGTACTTGGTTAAAGAAACCCCTTTGTTTACAAGGGATGCGTTAGTCTTTTCCCCCAAAGTTTGTATTCCATCTACTCCGGAGCTTTCCAAATTTTGAGTTTTTTTTTTGGCATATGTAATGTCGTCATATTTACTATATATCCGGCATTTTCCTCTTTCATCTGTTCTTTGTTCTTTTATGAGGAAACCATTCGGCCCCCGCGGTAAAGTCTTTTGGGTTTACCAAATGGTGCTCCAATATTCCTCAAAGGGTTCTTTATTAGGAGGGGGAATTTCGTTGTCAAAAATAACTGGTTTTTTTTCCATTTAAAACAGTTTCTCATTCTCTAAAAATTTTTTTTCTTTGTGTCTCCTGCTAACTGCACATACTTTTTAAGCGTGCCGCTAAGCTTTCAATCTTTGTTTCATAGTGTCCAAAAGTCTTCACATTTTAATTGAAATCTTCTTTACAGGATTGTTTCCGGGTTTCTCAAAAACTGGTTAACCTTTTTCCTCAGGGACACCGATGTGTTATTTTCTGTATGCTGTTAAATGTCCAATATCCCCCTTAGACGTGATTTTATGTTTTAACCTTTTTTTTCCCTTTTTCCTCCCTTTTTGTTTTTGGGCCTATTGTTTTCTAAAATTTCTTGGTTTGGGGTAGGTGAAAGTTGAAATTTTCGCACAGTGACGCTCCAAAAATACAGCCAGATGAATTTTCATGAAATCGGTTGGATTTAAAAATTCTTAAAAATTTTCCAAATGTTTTCAGACAGTTAATGTAAATGCATATATTTTTATTTTTAATAATCTTTTGGGAAGTTCGGTCTCTCTTTTTAAAGGGAAAGTGTTTTAAATTTGTAAGTTGTTCATAAAGCATTTTATATGTTCTCGCGGTTCCATCATTATTTTGTTCTCACCGTCTCTTCCTATGGCCTGAACCTCATGCAACTGTGCAGGGGTCGTGCTAACGTCGTCAGAATTTGGGTTATCTCGTCTTATATTTCATACCCAAATTCTCGTTTTTTTGGTCGATTAAAATCTTGCCTGAGATATTGCTTTTTTTAAAAATTTTATGAATTATCTAAACATTTTTTTCGTTATTTCTAGCTCTGGGAAAATTTGTGTACTCCCCGTATAATCGCTGTCTCCATCCAGGTAAAGGCTCGTCTTTACATTTGTTCACCCTAAAGAAGGAGCGCATAACATTTTCGTTCATTTCATGTGACCATTTTGTTCTTTTTTGCGTCTCCGTTCGTTTGTTTCTGGTAGAGACTACTGGAGCGCCGGTATTCTGAGTGGCCGTGGCCGTAGAATGCAAGGCTTCTTCAGATCGTCTCTCCATTCCGATTAGTTGACTAAGCTCTTTGTCATAATTCAGTATACCTTGATTTAACTATTGTCTCTGCTTTTGTTTTCATATGATGTTTTTTGACCAATTTTACAAAATACATTTTGTAAAACTGTTTATATCTTTTCACATGGTACATGAAAAACAGAACCTAATACTTCAGTTTATACACTGACATTAATATTAAAACTGGATACTTACATTTGTAGAAAACAACGCTTATTTCACTCGCAAATCTGCAATGTATACAGAGCACATTTTTTCACTTATTATTATTATTATTATTATTATTATTATTATTATTATTATTATTATTATTATTATTATTGTTTTTATCACTGCCTCCTAGATGTTCGTCGTGGCTCCTCGTTCCCTGCCTGTCCACGCGCACAGTGTTAATTGTTGTCCAAAGCGCTAGTTACCGTCCCCAAGAGCTTTCTTTTGTTTTTGATGTTGTTGTCACATTAAATGTCATCTCTCATGTATTTTACTGTTGAATCCAACTAAATTGAATGTTTTAGATCGTATTTTGTATACGTACATCACTAATCATGGTTTGCAGAATAGTAATATACAAATTTGTCTAGTTATTATTATGCTGGTAATTAAACAAAAAGTAGATATTGATAACTTTGTTGTTTGATAATAAAGGCAAGGGCTAATCTAATAGGCATGTTATTTTTATCTATAGGGCCTATGCCTCCTATTCCTAATCATATTAAAAATCAATAGGCTGAGGTACGAGCTAAACAATATTACTTTCTATCAAGCAGTGGCGCGTGATAAATGGGAGTCTGGGGTGGGCCTGGGTGGCAGAATTTCCTTAGTTCCCGCAAAGAAAGACCTACTTGTTTTAGTTAGATAATGGCATCCCGGTATCTTACAACTTCTTGTACGCACCATTGCCTATTATGAAGAAAAATACAGCTCAACTCTGGCATGATGACATTTTAATCGTATGCAGATCGTATGTAAACAACGAAAACAAAAGAAAGCTCTTGGGGACGGTAACTAGCGCTGTGGGAAAAAAGTGCGAATTGTCTTCAACAATCAAAACCTGTCGCGTGGACAGGCAGGGAACGAGGAGCCACGACGAACATCTAGGAGGCAGTGGTTTTTATCATTATTATTATTATGATTAATATCTCATGATTCGAGCCTGGGGTAGTAAGATATTAAAGGGCTACCACCACTTGAAGTTATACTGCTTCAAGACCAGTTAATTTACGTAATCTACGAAGGTTAGCGTGCTGTTATGAAATCGAAGAGAGTGGGAAGGTATGTACATTGTACATTGCCAATTAGATATTTTTGGATTAACTTTGACATAAATGATAATCAAACTGAGATATGTTTTCTATTTAACACATTATTTATTAATACATAATTGTGAGTACAAAGTAACTGTTAACTCACCAGTCACCAGATAACTGTTGATTGTTGATGGTACAATCCTGTACTGATTAATATGGACACTATCGTCAGCTATCGTATAGATGGACTTGTTCAAAAGAGCCACGAAGAGAAGCTAATTTTATTGGGAAGCTGGGCGCTTTATATACAAAATCTGTGGTCTTAATGACATAAAATAATACATTTCCATGACGTAAAGTAATGACATTTGACAGAGTCTCCCATGGTGTACACGTGATAGCACGTGATAGCCGTGTGTTAGTTCAACCTTGTTAAGATGTTATAGAATATTGCGTATATCCTGACACATACAGAGAGGTGACTGATCCGTGTCTTGCTCGAGGCAATCACATTAGTTGTAATGTGAGGTAATTTAGATAAGCGAGCTAAATGAGTTGTTATTCCAAATGTTGAGCATGGATGGAAATTCTGATGAAATATTGTAAGATTGTAAGCAATGACAAAAGCTAATATTTATGTATTAAAATATAATGATAGTCGCGATTAACCGCCCCATGACAATTACTACCATTATTATTATTATTAGTTTATAGGCCTGTACTACTGATTCATAGAGGTGTGTTTAAATGGTTATATTTTTTTGAGTTTCGTTTTGGAAATTGTAAAAAAGTGGTGTTATTATGTTTTATTGTATTTTCACGTTTCTTGCATTGCAAATCAGTAATATAATTACCCATATTTCCTGAAATCCATAGGAATTTGAAATATGTGCATGAGTATCACAGGTTTTATTACGCATGTACCACCGAGGGATTACTCCTGCAGCTGTAAAAATTAGTGAAACTACAATAGCACTATTTAATCAGAAGGAAATCATCTTGTTTTTATTTTATGTTGTAAGTATTGTTTTCGCTTAAGCTTGTTTTCATCGGCAAGTTTTTAGTGAAAAGTGACTAGGAATAGAATATACTGTGTTATTTTTTTTTTATATATATTTACTACAATTCAGAAATTAAAAAAGTCCGCCCCAACCGGGAATCGAACCACGGATCTCCCACATTCCAGGTGGACGTCTTAACCACTAGACCATCAGGACGGGTACATTTTAATCTCTGAATTGTAGTTGCATTATACATCTGAATGGATGGAACAGTACTGCAACGAATATCTGCTGCCTTTGAACTGACCACCAAACATTAATTATAATGTCATTACCTTTACGCAGGTATGAGCGAGGGTTTATTTCTCGATTTGGTTAATCGGAAATCACTCGCGGAGGTGTAATTGTTTTTATTTACTACAATTCAGAAATTTAAAAAGTCCGCCCCAACCGGGAATCGAACCACGTGGATCTCCCAAATTCCAGTGTGGACGTCTTAACCACTAGACCATCAGGACGGGTACATTTTAATCTCTGAATTGTAGTTGGATTTTACATCTGAATGGATGGAACAGTACTGCAACGAATATCTGCTGCCTTTGAACTGACCACCAAACATTAATTATAATGTCATTACCTTTACGCAGGTATGAGCGAGGGTTTATTTCTCGATTTGGTTAATTGGGAAACACTCCCGTGGGTGTAATTGTTTTTTTTATTTACTACAATTCAGAAATTAAAAAAGTCCGCCCCAACCGGGAATCGAACCACGGATCTCCCACATTCCAGGTGGACGTCTTAACCACTAGACCATCAGGACGGGTACATTTTAATCTCTGAATTGTAGAAAATAAAAACAATTACACCCACGGGAGTGTTTCCCGATTAACCAAATCGAGAAATAAACCCTCGCTCATACCTGCGTAAAGGTAATGACATTATAATTAATGTTTGGTGGTCAGTTCAAAGGCAGCAGATATTCGTTGCAGTACTGTTCCATCCATTCAGATGTATAATGCAACTACAATTCAGAGATTCAAATGTACCCGTCCTGATGGTCTAGTGGTTAAGACGTCCACCTGGAATGTGGGAGATCCGTGGTTCGATTCCCGGTTGGGGCGGACTTTTTTAATTTCTGAATTGTAGTAAAAAAACAATTACACCCACGGGAGTGTTTCCCGATCAACCAAATCGAGAAATAAACCCTCGCTCATACCTGCGTAAAGTAATGACATATAATTAATGTCTGGTGGTCAGTTCAAAGGCAGCAGATATTCGTTGCAGTACTGTTCCATCATTCAGATGTATAATGCAACTACAATTCAGAGATTAAAATGTACCCGTCCTGATGGTCTAGTGGTTAAGACGTCCACCTGGAATGTGGGAGATCCGTGGTTCGATTCCCGGTTGGGGCGGATTTTTTTAATTTCTGAATTGTAGTAAATAAAAACAATTACACCCACGGGAGTGTTTCCCGATTAACCAAATCGAGAAATACTGTGTTACTTCCCAAACAATTGGCAAAATATGGTTTTTGTTTACCAAATTCGGGCGAATATGGTGGTACTGCCATCTAGTGGTGTTATTTTGGTTTTAGTTCGACCAAAACACACACCTCTACTGATTCATCTTGAGATGTGAAGCCGAGCGGTATAGTTTTTATTGATTTTGTTTGGGCTTTGTCGAGCTACACTAGAACTTGTTAAACGAGGGAGCGGAGCGACTGAGTGTCTCCATTCAACTCAAACGGATCTCATTCTGTGATTCTGTCTGTCTGTACGTCGAAAATCAGCCGAACCGCTGAACAGATTGCGCTGAAATTTTAAACAGACATCCGGCACGAGTTTACTGAGAACTGTTAACAAAATCAGCTAGATCCATTGCGATTTAATCCCTGATTTTTTTTAAATATCGATGCCATTTGTTTAGTAGCAGCTAGCGGGACGAACTCTACGTGTCTGCCATGGCATAGTGGTAAGCATAGAGCCTACCGCACGGAGGGTTGAGGTTCGATACCCGTTAGTTTGAACTTTTTTATATTTTTACACCTACATATTATTTTTGAGGGATGTGAAATGGGAAATTAAAATTAGGTGATTTTGTTTTATCTTGGAAATTTGTTAATGTTTCACTCTATTACGTTTTGAACACGATTCGCATTTTGAATGTTCAATTTTAACTAGGAAAACGCCAAAGTCGATGTTAAACGAGTGTGTGAGCCAAGTGTTGAGTACCTGGGAACATCGCCTTTTCTCCCATATATACCTAAGGCACGATCTAGCCCAGTATGGGGAATTATACCGGGTACTATACACATGGCTCACTCACTCGTTTAACAACGACTTTGGCGTTTCCCTAGTATATTAACAAGGTCACCTATTGTGGCGGCGCGATGTACGTTTGCTACAACTCATATATATTTTTCGAAAAATGACACCTCTAATTACTAGGGAAACGCCAAAGTCGTTGTTAAACGAGTAAGTGAGTCATGTGTATAGTACCCGGTATCATTCCCCATACTGGGCTAGATCGTGCCTTAGGTATATGGGAGAAAAGGCGATGTTCCCAGGTACTCAACACTTGGCTCACACACTCGTTTAACATCGACTTTGGCGTTTTCCTAGTTTAAATTGAACATTTAAAATGCGAATCGTGTTCAAAACGTATTAGAGTGAAACATTAACAAATTTCCAAGATAAAACAAAATCACCCAATTTTTATTTCCCATCACACATCCCTCAAAAATAATATGAAGGTGTAAAAATATAAAAAAGTTCAAAACTAACGGATATCGAACCTCAACCCTCCGTGCGGTAGGCTCTATGCTTACCACTAGGCCATGGCAGACACGTAGAGTTCGTCCCGCTAGCTGCTACTAAACAAATGGCATCGATATTTTAAAAAATCAGGGATTAAATCGCAATGGATCTAGCTGATTTTGTTAACAGTTCTCAGTAAACTCGTGCCGGATGTCTGTTTAAAATTTCAGCGCAATCTGTTCAGCGGTTCGGCTGATTTTCGACGTACAGACAGACAGAATCACAGAATGAGATCCGTTTGAGTTGAATGGAGACACTCAGTCGCTCCGCTCCCTCGTTTAACTAGGGAAACGCCAAAGTCGTTGTTAAACGAGTGAGTGAGTGAGCCAAGTGTTGAACCCGGGAACATCCCTTTTCCTCCCCTATATTTAAGGATCTAGCCCAGTATGAGGAATGATACCGGGTACTCAACACATGGCTCACTCACTCGTTTAACAACGACTTTGGCGTTTCCCTAGATATTTAAATTGAACATTTGAAATGCGAATCGTGTTCAAAACGTATTAGCGTGAAACATTAACAAATTTCCAAGATAAAACAAAATCACCTAAGTTTATTTACCATTTAACACCCTTCAAAAATAATATGTGGGTGTAAAAATATAAAAAAAGTTCGAGCTAACGGGTATCGAACCTCAACCCTCCGTGTGGTAGGCTAAATGCTTACCAATAGGCCATGCAAGCCACGTAAATGTGGTCCCGATAGCTGCTACTAAACAAATGCTATCGATATTTTAAAAATCACATTTTTATTTATTGTAGGATTAAATCGCAATGGATCTAGTTGATTTTGTTAGCAGTTCTCAATAATTTCGTACCGGATGTCTGTTTAAAATTTCAGCCCAATCTGTTCAGCGGTTCGGCTGATTTTCGACGTATACAGACAGACAGACAGATAGACAGACAGAATCACAGAATGAGAACCGTTCGAGTTGAATGGAGACACTCGATCGCTCCGCTCCCTCGTTTAATTAGGAATTCCTCGGTTCATTTGCATACTCGTAGGGAATGCCTCTAACTTTTACTTTATTATTTTATTACCTTTTTACGACGTGTTTAAATGAGAGCGTTTTAGCCATGGATGGGACTTAAATTATCCTCATGTCTTGACATGGCGCATACGATCATGCTGTTACAAAGAGAGAGTCGGAGACAGGGAGGTTACGTAATTGTTTTAGCTTCCTCTGTTTGATGCCCGACGCGCATATTTTCTTTGGTAGGGTAATTGATTTATTTTTTTGTTTGTATCTAACTAATCTAGTGCAGTACACATGGTACGTTTAAATGTTGGTTTTCCGCCTTCGTGTGTAATGTCCAATTTTTTCACCTGGCTTCATTTTAATCTATTGCTAGGTGCCTATTGATTTGGTTCTTGATTGGTTCCTTACTTTAACACATTCTTAAGGCAATGGTTCAAAACCGGAAACTGCCCAATTGTGTGGTGAGCGGCTAGTGAACTGGTTGATCAGGCCTTCCCTACTCCGTTCACAAAACAATTAGAGCATTCCACTCATCAACTCGTATAATTACTAGGGGGAGGCGTTTCGTGGCACTAAGACAACACGTTTTCACCTTTACAAATTAATTATCGTTCGTCCGTTGATCTCGCTATACCACGAAATGGGGAACGTATTTTAATGCTACGACCAACGCTACGACATACGTCGCAGGTTTGTTTGTCTGATATCGCGGTTACATATTTTTACACTTGAGCCCTTATCCATGATAAGGCGTTTAGCCCAATAATTTGACGTTAATTATCGCTGGTTTAGCCTGGCTTACGTCAGTGGAACCACATACTGTTCCCGAATGTATAACAAGTAAATAAAAGAAATCTTTGTATTACGCTTTTCACACTGGTTTCGTGAATATCAGTTTAGGATAAGACGAAACTACTAGATATGCCGTGTCACCTCTACTTCTTGTGATATCCTCCTAAATTCAACGAATCTAATTTAATCGTAATTTGCTAGCAGCAGTCCCTTGGATACCTTATGTGAAAGAGAACTGCTCACGTTATAGGTACTCTGTGTACTCTCTGTTATCCTGTACGTGGCTTACTAACGGGTTTACAGGAACTAAGCCCCCATGTTGAGACGCTTTACATCACATTCATACAGCCTTTCTGTTCTAACCAGACATCCGTCTTCGCGCGCGAGCACTGAACACCCCATCTACTTCCCCGTAACAGCCCACCCTCACAGGGTCCATTAACTTGGCTCAACCACCAATGAAATTTTGACTTTTGATATGTTGTGAATTTTGCACACTTTTTGCACAATTTTGCACAACCAACTTCGATTTTTGCACAAGCAACACAAAAAAGTTACGGCAACTTCATTTTGGCTGAGCCAAGTTAATGCTAGAACAACCAAATGGATTTTCATGTCAAAACCTATGCCATTTTTTTTGCACACTTTTTGCAAAATTTTTTGCAAAACCCAATTTCGATTTTTGCAAAAGCAACACAAAAAAGTTACGACAACTTCATTTTGGCTGAGCCAAGTTAATGGATTTCATAAAATAACGAATTTTATGTGCAAACTTATATCATATTTTTGCACACTCTGTGCATAATTTTGAACGACCCTTTTGATTTTTGAACATGCACACAAAAACACACACAACAACTTCTTTTTTGGCTGAGCCCCGTTAATATTTTTTCGTAAATAACGAATTTCGTGTGAAAACTTACTCCCCATTTTTTGCACTCTTTTTGTATAATTTAGCACAACCAGTTTCGATTTTTGGATAAACAACACAGAAAACTTAAAAACTTCATTTTGGCTGAGCCAAGTTAATGATTTTCGTAAAATCACGAATTTAATGTGCATACTTATACTTTGGGAAATTAATAATGTATGCGGATGATGCAACTCTATTATTAGCTAACAGTATTACATCATTATTAGAGAGAACTACTTTTTTACTGTGAATGAAATTATGCAATGGTTGCAGTGTTTGTCATTATTATAAATGAGCAAAAAAAAAAACTTATGATTTTTAACAAAAAGATAAACAGACTAAAGAGATTAATGTAATTTTAGGAAGTGATGGTAATAAAAATCTGGAACAGGTAGACACTTTAAATTGCTAGGTGTACAAGTAGATGATTACCTGTCATGGAATGTACACGTAGAGCCAAACTTTAAAAACCCCAGCTCAGTTTCTGATTTATACATAATGAAAAAGTTTAAACCTATGGTAATTTGATCGGGTAAAATCAGTGTATTAATGTACTTTTTAAAATTCACACATGATCTATGCTGCATTGGTATGGGGCAACTCAAGAAGGGCTAATACGGATATAATATTAAGACACAGAAAGAGCCATCCGAATAATAGTCGGCATAAATTACTTGGAATCATGTAAAGAATATTTTAAAGACCTTAAAATACTAACGTTTCCAAACTTATTTTATTTTCAAGTTATCATGTACGTTAAAATTAGCAAAAGTATAAAGACAAATGTGACAATTCATAGTCATAATACCAGGAGTAGGGATAATGTACATATAGCTAGGCATAATCTAAGCTAAAATGAAAAGCACCTGTATATGTTGGAACAATTTTAATGAAACTGCTACCAAGCAACATAAAAAAATTGCAGACATAGATAAATTTAAAAGCTCACTTAAATTACCAAATTTGGGAAAGCATATTATCAAGTTGGTGATTTTATTATCACAATTTGTTGTGTAGAGGCTGGCAACACCTTTTTGCTTGGGGCATACTGCCCCTTTCTGCCAACCTTCCATCTAAGCTTTAGTGGAAAATAATAATAATAATAAAAATAATAATAATAAAAAATAATAATAATAATAATAATATAATAATAATAAATAATATAATAATAATAATAATAATAATTATAATTATGTACGGGAAACCCCAAGTTCAAACATGTATATTTTAAACCAGAAAGCCAAGCTTGTATTTTAAATTTTAAATGGATTTTTGCACTTCATGTTATCTATGAAGCTATGAATCTATGTATTATGTGTGTTGTATGTGTTTGTGTATGCATTTGTTATTTGTGTATGTATGAATAAGAATATTTTCTGTAATAGTTTTTTAGGCCTAGTTGCCTATATTATGTTCATGACATGTTTCATACATCTGTGATGTTAAAACGAAACTCGAATTAAAATAAATAAATACAATAAATAAATTTATTTTTGCACACTTTGAGCACAATTTTGCACAACCATTTTGATTTTTACATTAGCGCACAAAAAGTTATGACAACTTCATTTTGGCTGGCCAAAATTAATGGTTTTCGTAAAATAACGAATTAATGGGGAACTTTCTTATTTTGTTCATGCAATAAAAAAATTTTATCTCACGTTATTTGGTTAGATTGACCAAAATGGATTTTCATTTTTCAAACCCAATGCCATATTTTTGCACATTTTTTGCATAATATTGCACAACTTATTTTGATTTTAATCACAATCAAGACAAATAAATTTGCATCTATTTTTTTTTTAGCGAGTCAAGTTGATAAAATAAAATAAAATTTAATTTTTGAAAATTCAAAATTCGAATATCAAATTTTGTCAAAACTAATGCCAAGTTAACACAACTATAATATACATTTTTGCACAAGCACATACAATTTAATAGCTACTTCATTATGGCCAACAAAATGTAGGGTCTATGCAAAAATTTAACTGTTTAATATTTAAACAACTAAATTTGAATTTTGTGTCAAAACTTATGCATATTTATTCCAACTTTTGACAATTGTGCATTATACTTATTTTGATATTAGCGGAAGCATCAGAAAAGAAACTACTAGTAGCTATTTTAATTTTGGCCAGGTTAGTTGATTTTAAAATAAAGTTTAATTGAAAAAAATCGAACTTTGTATCAAAACGTATGCATTATTTTAGCACTTTTATTGCACATTTATTTATTTTTGATTTTTGTACAAGGTACAGATCTCGATACTGATGTATCACTTTATTTAGTTACCTCTTACCTTGTGTATGACCATCTAATTTAAATATCTTTTAGTTTATAATGTAAGATATGAATAGAGTACATTTCACAATGTAATTTTCGTAAAACGACATGGTGAAGTGTGCAACAAAAAAATGAAGGCAGTGGCTACAACCTCTGATCTTGAAGTTTGGAAAACGAAAATCATGAAAAAGTTAGCCACTATCTGACATTGTTTACGAAATTTTTAGCTTTTACCAACTTGTTTATTTTTTTTTTCAACTGCAAATTACTTGTAAGACCACTGATGCGTTTTTTTTATTTACAAAAATTTGACAATACCCTTACGCATAAAATCTTAAGAAGCAAAACGGTATCTGCTTACACAACAACTTTCCAGAAATTTGGGCGTTACATTGAATGTATTGTCAACACCGCCCTTTTTCTGCCAATTCATTTTTACGTAGCCATATGTTCCTACTTTTCTTTAGCTTTCTAGCCTTGACGTTATAATTTGACCAACCGAGCGTGGTGTATAAGGGAGTATAAGGCTTGGATGTGGTTTTAACAAGTTTTTGTTTGCGAGCGATCACAAAAAAAATAACCAAGTGATGAATCGCTACGTTGATGGGTGCCCGCGTTTGTTATTAAAATAAATAAATAAATAAAAAAAAAAATAAATAAAATAATAAATAAATAAATAAAAAAATAATAAAAAAACAAAAAAATTGTATTTAGAGTCTACCCACTCGGTAGGGCACTGTTTTTTAGTGGGGGACAGTAAATCAAAGCGACTAAGCCTACCTGTAGGCCCCGACGCAATCGACGAGTGAACGATAACCAACCAAAGATCGATATTTTTAATGGGAAATATAGCAATCAGTGGTATGGACAGTGCGAACACCCGCGGATCACGCCAGAATCAACAAGGCCGATTCACACTACTGTAAATTTATGCGAACACCCGCGGATCAACGCCAAATCAACAAGGCCGATTCAGCACAACTCTGAATTTATTATGTGCTTCGTTGCTAGGACGGCCCCAAAGTCCCCGGGTTTACAAACTCCTAAGACAAAAAACCGATGGACTTAAGTCCAAATCAGAAGTTAAAAAACTCTGAACCGTGAACCTTCTGCATTGGAAGCAGATACGCTTAACCACAAGACCAACGAGCCACACAAGATGTAGTTAGACAAAGAAGCTTCGCAAACGCTTTTTCAGGCGCGTTGTTGGATGAGCGTAAGGTGCATTGAGCTGTCATGTGTTATGCGGATTTTCTGTTAGTTATTTTAGTTAATGTATTTTAGGACACTCAACAGTAGAATTATCAGTGCCCATGTCAAGTGTATTGGATTTGGAATCTTCCAAATTTTCTTTTTCGTTCTGTGAAAAAATAATTACAATCGGACAAAGCATGTTGGTGTTATTATTTTCAAAGAAATTTTTTTATGCAAAAAGCCTAAAACTGCGATTTTCATGAGAATCATTTTTTGATGGCGCTCAAATTTCACACGAAATATAAATTCATAACTGAAGGTTCTGTAAAAAAATCATTAAAATCAGATAAAGCATTTTAGGGTGTTGTAAGTCGAAGAAATTTTTTTTTAAAACGAAAAAAAACGTTAAATTGCCATTTTTATGAAATAATTTTTCCGATCGCGTTCAAAACCGTGGCAGTTCCAAGTTCAGAGTTCGAAGGGCCCTTCATAAAATTTCATCGCAATTAAAGTATCGGTTAAGCCGGAATCGTGTTAACAAACACACAAAAATACAAACAAAAACAAATAAGAAAAAAGAAAAATCATAAAATTGCGATTTTCAAGAGAATTTTTTCGATCGATTTTTCGAACCGTGGCAGTTAAAAGTTCAGAGGTTTTAAAGGCATCCAGAAAATTTTATTGAAATTGGAGTATCGGTTTAACCGGAATCGTGTTAAACAAATAATACACAAAAATACTTACAAAAAAAAAAAAAATATTTAAAATTGCGATCTTACCTGTTTCGGAGCTTTTTTAAGTAATCGTGAAATTTGGTTGTTAAAGTGGGAGGCGTGCGTGCGAGGACTAAAAACCCCAAAATTATTTTTTACCACGTGATCTATAGCACAATACTACACTTAAATGACCGTTTGAAAAATTATATCTTGTAACTGTGATTTAACACGAATTTTTTAATTTTTTTAATCCAGAAAATTGGCGAAAATTGGTGTTTTGGAAATTTCCTAAAACGGCTTTTAACCTGCTTCTTTTTCTGGTCCACATAGATACTAGAGCATAGTACCCTCTAAAATGCCCCTTTATAAAAATCGTGTCTTTAAACTGTAACCAAATATACCCTTAAACACGCAAAAATAAAGCCCTTCCAAAATCACAAACCCCCTCTTGGTAATCAGCATATTTGTCCAAACTCTTGCCCAAATTACAAAACAAAATATAGAGAATTTATAGGGAAAAGGCTGTCGATTTCGTCAATAATGGCCAATATTTTTTTGGAACAAAATCTTCCAAGGTCATGGGGCATAAAAATCGTCCCCATGTTATTTCTTATGGGAGAATTTTGCCGATGGGACCTGATCGAAAATGTCATGTTTGACAAATTTTTTGGGAGGTCATGGTGGCCCCAATAATTTTTCTGTAAATTGCTAATTCATTACTAGTTGGCCTGAATGAATATATTTTTTTGAGTTTAGCAGTTAAATAGCCCTTTAGTGATGTAAAAACCTATCACTATGGAGTACCGCAAGGCACTGTCCTTGGGGCAAATATTATTTTTTAATAAAATAAACAATTTGTGTAACCTCAATGTAGCAGCAAGTATAATTACCTATGCAGATGACACCGTGATTGTGTTTCCATGGTACCAGCTGGGTATGGTATATAGGCAATCTAAAAGAAATAATGAAGTCTGTGTATTCTTGGGTAAACAATAAATTGCTTACAATTAAATTTTCAAAGACTGTGTACATCCCTTTCATAGTTAATAAAAAAAAAATACCCCTAGCTCTAATTTGTCTTTAAAATAACACGTGCTGACTGTAATTTGTCATCTATGGCATGTTGGGGGCGAGTCTATCAAGTCTGTCAAAAGTGTAAAGTATCTTGGTGTTACAATTGATAATAACTTAAGGTGGCAAAATCATGTTGAGGGCACTCTTCAGAAACTGCGTAATGCTATGTACATTTTTTATAGGCTTCGTAGAATTATTAGTAGGAAGCTATTGATGGTCGTGTACTCAGCTGTTTCTCAGTCAATTCTGCAATATGGGATTCTAGGTTGGGTGGGGCTGGGAAAAATATGATAGAGTCACTAATAGTAATCCTAAAGAATAATTCTTAAAGTAATTCTGAAAAAGCCGAGTACTTACCCAACTGAATTAATATTTTCTAAGTTAAGGATACTAGATGTTAGGCAACTCTTTATTAAATTTACATTAATACATATTTTCAAAAACCAGCATATGTTCAAAAAACAAGATATCCGCTTGCATAATTTAATTTTAATTTAATTTAGACGCGTACATTTTAGAAACTCCACGAAGGTTTAAACAAAAGGGACAGCAGCACGGTGAGTTCATTGGGCCCAGAATTTTTAATCAACTTCCCTATAGCGTCAGGTCTCGAAAGTATCGCCCATGATTTAAGCGTGAGGTCCACGGTGGTTATTAAAATATGGCAGAGAGTTATGTAAGATTTTTCTTTATTTTTAGTTGTAATGTTAATCTTAGTTTTTTTTATGCTTTGCTTACGTGGTTCATCTTTGTCCAGCTTCTTTATATTGTATTATTTCATCAATGTTATAATGGGATCGTTTTATTTGCTTATATTCTGTAGTTTTTACTTATAACTTCGCTACAAGTTTGTAAATACTATCTATTCTTATATTATTATGTTTTTTATGCATCATTCTCCTTGATTAGAATTTAAATTTAATTTTCTACTGCGCTGCCACACACAGGGTGTTACCCTATGTAGGGTGCTTTTTTTTTTCTCGAGAATGTTAATGTGCAGTGGTTTTTTGTCTTGTTATTTTGTAATATTGCATTGTAAAAGGTTTAAATGTATTTTTTAAAAAAGAATAAAATTTATTGAAATTGAATTGAATGAAATTAAGAGAAATAATTTTTTGATTGATTTTTTCGAACCGTGCAGTTCTAAGTTCAGAGATTTCGAAGGTCTCCAGCAAATTTAATCGCAATTGGAGTATCGGTTTAGCCGGAATCGTGTGAACAAACAGACAAAAGAAAAAAAGAAAAAAAGAAAAAAATCCGCATTTTTTCCTCCAGTGTAGTAAATAAAAACTTCGCTTCGCACGCTACGCTATCTACGCTCATCCAAAAAAACGAAAATACACAAATTTCCGGGATGTCCCCGGATATTTTGTTTGCCTGTAGTAGATTTTTAAATTTTAACATGTAAATAAATGGGGGAAAATGAAAAATTTCAAACAAATCTAATTTGTGAAAATATATTTAAATTAAGGATTTTTTTTTCAAATTCGACAACAATTTGAATTCAAAAACATCATTTATTCCTAAATATCAAGGCAAAAAATAAATAAAATTAAACATCATTTAAAAAATCACGAAATTTAAATTATTAATGTAAAAAGAAAAATGTTGGGTCCCAACATTTTTTCCCTATGGAGGTTTTAAGTCTTTTCTCCCTACCTATCTAGGGTTAAATAAAACATAACGGCCTTATACCTTTAATGTTATAAGTTTGCACATGAAATTCATTATATTTCAAAAACAACATTGACTTGGCTCAGCCAAAAAAAAAGTTATCGTAACTTTTTTTTTGTTGCATGTGCAAAAATCAAAATTGGGGTGTGCAAAATTGTGCAAAAAGTCTGCAAATATTGGGTTTAAGTTTGCACATGAAATTTTGTTATTTTAAAGAAACCCAATAACTTGGCTCAACCAAAATGAAGTTTTCGTAACTTTTTTGTGTTGCTTGTGCATAAATCAAAATTGGTTGGGGCCCAAAAATTTTGCAAAAAGTGTGCAAAAATATGGCAAAGGTTTAGACATGAAAATTCATTTTGGTTGTTCTAGCATTAACTTGGCTCAGCCCAAAATTAAGTTGCCGTAACTTTTTTGTGTTGCTTGTGCAAAAATCGAAGATGGTTGTGCAAAATTGTGCAAAAAGTGTGCAAAAATATGGTATAAGTTTGCACATGAAATTCGTTATTTTGAAAATCATTAACTTGGCTCAGCCAAAATGTAGTTTTTCGTAACTTTTTTGTGTTGCTTGTGCAAAAATCGAATTGGTTGTGCAAATTGTGGGAAAAGTGTGCAAAAAGTGTGCAAAATATGGCATAGGTTTATACATGAAAATCCATTTTTGGTTGTTCTAGCATTAACTTGGCTCAGCCAAATGAAGTTGCCGTAACTTTTTTGTGTTTTCTTGTGCAAAAATCGAAGATGGTTGTGCAAAATTGTGCAAAAAGTGTGCAAAAATATGGTATAAGTTTTGACATGAAAATCCATTTTGGTTGTTCTAGCATTAACTTGGCTCCGCCAAAATGAATTGCCGAACTTTTTTGTGTTGCTTGTGCAAAAATCGAAGTTGGTTGTGCAAAATTGTGCAAAAAGTGTGCAAAATTCACAACATATCAAAAGTCAAAATTTCATTGGTGGTTGAGCCAAGTTAATGGACCCAAGCTGACAAGGTGCTTGTGGTTGCATGGTGATACTGGTTTTTAACTTTGTTCTAGACTTATCTGTTTTATCTCCCTTATTAAGGCGTGGGTGTTACCCGTTCGCGCGGTGCTCAACTATTTGGATGATATTACCCTGCATACGACTAGCGTCAGTACTGTCTTATGCCATGCACAGCAGGGGTCTATCTACGTTTGTTTTAGCGAAGCCCTAATGTTTCTTTCAAGGTTTCGTAACATTCATTAGCGACACCTGTTTACATTGGATTCAAGTTATTGTTAGTTTCAATTAAGGGTCTACAATTGGAAACTTACTCGTGTCTTGGCCATTTTAACGTTTTATTCCCTAAAGTTTGGCGGGTTTGTTAACTGTAATTGTATATTCCGCTCCTTGAGCCAGAAATGCGTTCCTTACTCTACCTTGTTCAGGTGTCGGTGTCCGCCTTGCGGGTCAGTGAGTATTGATTTTATTCGCACTCCAGTCATGTAGGCGCCAGACCACAGTGGCTCGCGGTAGATTAGTCAATAATCCCGCGACCACCTTGTCTCCTTCACTTTCGCTCACAGATTCAGCTTTGTGGACATTTAAGCCGCGACAGGGAGCCTTGCACACAATCATGCACACCGTTCATTATATATTTTTGAACCACACTCTCTCTATCCTATATAGACTCACTTTCCAAACTTTTATGTTTTTTTTTTGTGGCCATGAGTTAGGCAAAGCTTAACCATGTTTCCCGACTGTATTTTATTTATTTCGAGTCGTTTTCCCTAACTAGACTAGAATTTCGGTGGGGCTACGCACGCCCTAAAGCAACGCTGATAAGGGTGTTCATGAGTCCTGTCTGCAAATTATTCATCACACGCCATGGAGCCGGCACGTTCGTGTGGCAAGCATTCATTCTCCCAAAACTAACCTACCACAATTCTGACAATCAGTGTTAAAACTCTCAAAACTAACCTATCACAATTTAACAATTGATTTCGTAATCCCCTACATTTTCTTCTCATACCTTGCATCGCCATGCTCTACATGCATTACAAGTGGGTGCGTAAAATAAACGAATTTCGTTAACATATCGCGTCCGATAGTTTAAAATCAACCTTGTGCACTTTTATCTCATAATAACTTCTCTGGAATTCAATTTCAACTTCACAGAGGGCCCACTTTTACACTTGTAATTCCTCTTATTTTAATCTCTCATCCCGTCTTCTGCGGGGTAAACATTAAATCGCCCATGGCCATGGGGATACCATACCTATGGGGAGACTACCTCCCGTCTCATGCGGGGAAACATTTTATAATTGCTTTAAGCTATGGGGGTACCATACTATGGGGATATCTCACATCCCGTCTCCTGCAGGGAACACCTTAAAACCTTCCATATCTAATGGGGATATATACCTCTCGTCTTCTACGGGGAACACCTAAAAACCTCCCATCTCTAATGGGGACACTAAACCTCCCATATCTAATGGGGACACTTAACCTCCCGTCTTCTGCGGGGGAACATCTTAAAACCTCCCATTCCTAATGGTGACATTATACATCCCGTCTTCTGCGGGGAAAAACCTTAAAACCTCCCATCTCTAATGGGGACACTAAACCTCCCATATCTTATGGGGATACTAAACCCTGACTACCAATAGCTACGGTATTCTCTGGCACTTTCGCAGGGTCTCTACACAGCTAGCCTCTATACACGACTGTCTCTCCCTGACTACCAATACACCCAGTATTCGCTGGCACTTTCGCAGGTCTCTCTAAAAACCTCGCAGGGCATCTCTCCCATACTACACCCAGTATTCTGGCACTTTCCGGTCTCAAAAATGGCCTCGCAGGGTATCTCCCTGCAGAGCTATCCTCCCTGATTCCGGATTCCACCGTATTCGCTGAACTTTCGCGGGCTCTCAAAAACTACCTCGCAGGCTACTTCCCTGACTACCAATACACCTGAGTTTCGCTGGCACTTTCGCAGGGTCTCTCTAAACAATACCCCAGGGCTATTCTCCATGACTACAATACCCAGGGTTCGCTGGCACTTTCCAGGGTCTCTCTAACAACTAGCCTCCCAGGCACCTCCCTGACTACCTCCCAGTATTCTCCTATTCGCAGGGTCTCTCTAAACAACTAGCCTCGCGGGCTATCTCTCCTACTACCAATCACCATATTCCTGGCACTTCAGGGTCCTGCTAACTAACAGCCTCACTACCCGCACCATCCCCTGCTACACTAACCCAGTCCTGGCAAATTCTGTCCTCGAACAACTACCTCCGGCTAGCAACTCCCAGATCCAACACTTTCGCGGCTCTTAACATCTCCCAGGACTCCCCACAGCTACCCGTACTGCACTTTCCCAGTTCTAAACACAGCTCGCAGGGCATCTCCACTCTACCAATAACCCTATTCGGCACTTACCAGGGTCTCTCAAACAACTAGCCTCGCAGGGCTATCTTCCCTGACTCACCAACACCAGTTTCGCTGCATTTCGCAGGTCCTCTAAACCACTTCGCAGGTACTCTCCTGACTACCAACACTGATTGCTCGCACTTCTCTCTAAACAATACCGCGCTATCTCTCCGACTTACCATCCTCTATAAACAACTAGCTCGCAGGGCTTCTCCTACTCTCCCATACTCCCCATATCCTACTTCCGCTCCTTTCACAATGGCTCTCTTAAACAACTAGCTCACAGGGCTATCCTCCTGATCCTCTACAATACACCCAGTATTCGCTGGCACTTTCGGGGTCTCTAAACAACTAGCCTCGCAGGTTCCCTTATACACCCAGTATGCTGGCATTCCGGGTCTCTCTAACAACTTCGCCAGGGCATCCTCCCTAATACCAATACCCTCAGGTATCCTGGCACTTCCAGGGTCTCTCTACAACCTCGCGGCATCTTCCTGCTCCAAACACCTATTCGCTCGCAGGCCTATCTCCTGACCATACTACCCAGGTATTCCTGCCACATATCGCGGCTCTCTCTAAACACAGCTCGCTAACTACTCCTCGACACAATTACCCGCTATCCGCCATTTGCAGGGTCTCTCGAAACAACTGCCTCGCAGGCCTATCTTCCCTGACTACCAATAACCGTATTCCTGGCACTTTCGCAGGGTCTCTCTCAACACTCGCAGGCTTCGCTCTTCCAATAACCTCGATCCTACACTTCCGCAGTCCATCACCTAGCACCTTCGCAGGGTTCTCCTAAACAACTACCCGAGTGGCTGCCTTTCGCAGGGTCCTTACAACTCCAGGGCTATTCTCCTGCGTCATCTCGTAAACAACTGCCTCGCAGGGCTTCTAACCTGCCTCCAGGTATCTACCCAATTCCGCATCCTTTCGCAGGGTCTCTCTAAACAACTAGGCCTCCAGGGCCTATTCCTCCTTCAGGCCATAACCAGCTACTTCGCAGGGCCTTCTACGGCTCCAAACATATCTCGCTGGCATATTCCGTCCTGACACTAACAGCCTATACGACTGCACTTCGCGGTCCTTCCTCTAAACAATACCTCATCGGGCATCTTCCTACTAACAACTACCCCAGCTTGTCCTCGACTCCATAAACCTAGTGCGGCCTTCGATCCTACTAACAACTAGCCTCGCAGGGCTATTCCCTGACTACCAACCATAGCACCTTTCGCTGGCCTTCCAACTCTAACTCGCAGCCTCGCATTCTCCTGACTACCAATACACCCAGTATTCGCTGGCACTTTCGCAGGGTCTCTCTAAACACTAGCCTGCGTATCTCTTCCTACTACCAATACCATTCTGCATTTCGCGGGTTCTAAAACACTTCGCAGGGTCTCTACCTACCATACCCACGCATCCTTCCGGTGCGTCTCCTAACAACTAGCTCGCAGGGCTATCTCTCCTGACTATCACCTACTATCGCTGGCACTTTCGCAGGGTCTTCTCTAAACCACCAGCGCTACTCTCCTCACAATCCGTATTCGCGGCACTTCGAGGTCTCTTAAACAATACCTCCAGGGCTATCTCCACAATACACCATATTCGCTGGCACTTTCGAGGGTTCTCTAAACAACTAGCCCGCAGGGTCTCTCCCTGACTACCAATACACAGAATCGCTGGCACTTCGCAGGGCTCTAAACACTCCCGGGCTACTCTCCCGACTCCAATACCTACTTTCGCTGGCCTTTCAGCAGGGTCTCTCACAAGCTCCGGGTTCCTGACTACCAATACACCTAGTATTCGCTGGCACTTTCGCAGGGTCTCTCAAACAACTAGCCTCTACACGGCTATCTCTCCCTGACTACCAATATACTCGAGGTAGCTCTTGCATCTTCATAGGACGTCCAAACGACACTACCTACGGCTCTTAATCTCCCATTAGCGTCCCGAGGATGCGCCTTACTAGGACTTAATGGGTTTCTTTGCCGAAAACCCACTTGCGTCTTGGTATGCGTATAATAACCTGCCTTGGTTTAATAAATTTTCTCCTTCGCCTTATCTGTTGGCAATCTAACGCAAATTTTCTTAGAGGTAGTGGTGACAGGGGCATTTGCGCCTACGTTTGCTCTAGTATATTAACCCTAAAAATTGTTTTGTATAACTATTCCCACTAAGGATGGCGTGATTTTTTTATGCCGAATAATTTACGCCTATATCTCCAAAGAATGTACTAATAAAATATGCGTCGGGCTAGCGTCGCAGGCTAGGGTTCGTTTGCTACTATCACCTGAGCCCGCACATACATACGTGCGTACTCACACGGATACGCACAAGTACACACACACACGAAGGACGGAACCATCCATGCATGTTATCTGCACACTATAGCAATTTTACAGAGGCGTTTATTTTTCACATGATTAATATGCTTGGCAATATTTTCTGTTAATATTTAATACTTCTGTTCTACCTGGCTACGTTTATCCTAATTATTAGTCCTCGTTTTCCTTCCAACTTGCACAGTTTACTTCTGTGCTTCGTCTAACATTCTCTTATTATTGTTTAAGTCCCGTATATGGTGATGGGACTGGGTGGACGCTCCTTGATTCCTCCTTTCAGAACGGCTTTAAGCCTCGTATGGCCCTAATTCCTGGAACTGTACCTAGTTTCCTCCCTTGTCGCTATTTCCTTGCAGTGTTTAATTAAAGTCTTACACGCGTGAGATGCCTGCCCAGCCCTTATGAGTTCAAAAGGTCTCTCCTCTGCTCCTAAACTGAGTCGGGGTGCGCAGCAGGTCCTGGGATTATCAGCTTCCCTTGAAAGATTATGTAAGATTTCCCTCCAAAGAGTCTTGTCTGGCAATCTTTTATTGGTCATAACCTGCCCTAGCCACATGTATGTGGTTATGCCCGAGTCTTTTAATTCAAATATTATTTTTTCAAGCCGCCGGCGGCGCGCCTGGGCCCTGGGGTGGACACGTCTGCCTTGGTACTGTTTCAGGAACTCTAGATGTAGATACGAATCCAACCAAATACAAAAATTTGTAAAAAAAAAAACGGCAGCCAAGCTCTCCTTCAAAAGTCTTCGGCTGTGAATGCTGTGAGATATAGAAGTTGAGCCAAGCTTTTTATTCTTTCTCCCTAGTTTCGCTTTTAAAATAAGTAAGATCATTTCGCCTGTTGACGAGCGCCAAGCCAACGATTTTTGTGGTAAAAAAGTAAAATTTTTAAACTCGAAATCATAAAAAAAATTCTTGGCCATGAACCAAATTCAATGGCCAAGCCATTTTTTTTATGATTTCGAGTTTAAAAATTTTACTTTTTTACCACAAAAATCGTTGGCTTGGCGCTCGTCAACAGGCGAAATGATCTTACTTATTTTAAAAGCAAAACTAGGGAGAAAGAATAAAAAGCTTGGCTCAACTTCTATATCTCACAGCATTCACAGCCGAAGACTTTTGAAGGAGAGCTTGGCTGCCGTTTTTTTTTTTTTTACAAATTTTTGTATTTGGTTGGATATTACATCTTTTTGTTGTTCGTTCGCTATCAAGGTGTGAATGATTAAATTTGTTGAGTTCAAAGTTGTTTTTTTACATTTTTGGGCCCACGGTCCCCCCAAAGATACCCCTTAAATAAATAAATAAATAAATTTTTATTTACAGACTACCCACTCAGTGATATAACTGATTTTCAGTGGGGGACATCATCAAAGCGACCAAGCCAACCCTGCAGGCCCCGACGCAATCGACGAGTGAGCGATAACCAACCAAAGATCGATATTTTTAATAGGAAATATAGAACACCCGCGGATCAACGCCAGAATCAACAAGGCCGATTCAGAACAACTCTGAAATGTATTATGTGCTTCGTTGCTAGGACGGCTCCAAAGTCACCGTTTACAAACTCCTAAGACAAGAACTGATAGACTTAAGTCCAAATCAGAAGTTAAAAAACTTCTGACTTTAGCGGGAATCGAACCCTGGCCCTTCTGCATTGGAAGCAGATACGCTAACAACAAGACCAACGCACTAGCATAAGCACTTGATATTTATAATGGTTAAGAGCATGTTTAATTTCAAGCTTGTACAAATTACTACGCCTGAGTAATTACGCGTTTTGATTTTGATTTTGATTTTCCCCGGTCCCAATTGCCCGGTTTTTGTTCACTGTCAGAAATAAAGTAACATTTTTACAACAACTGTTGTGTGCAACCGGTTCTCCAACTACTGTTTGAGTAATTTTACAACGTTAGTGTGAAGTAAAAGTACACCCACAGCATTGCAAATTTGAGAAGGTAATTGCAAATACACAAAGCATGTGTAATAAAATTTACTCTCTCGGCTCTAAGGCTGGTTTGCATTAGATCTGGAAAAATGTGGTAAAATAACAATCAAGGTATAACAATTGTAACAGCTCTCCCTCCTAAGGCGGGTTTGCATAAGATCTGGAAAAAATATGGTTTAATAACAATCAAGGTATAACAATAGTAACAGCTCTCCCCTCTTAGGCTGGTTTGCATTAGATCTGAAAAAATATGGTTAATAACAATCAAGGTATAACAATGGTAACAGAGCTTTCTCCTCTAGGCTGGTTTGCATAAGATCTGGAAAAATATGGTGTAATAACAATCAAGGTATAACAATGGTAACAGCTCTCTCCTCTAGTATGGTTTGCATTAGATCTGGAAAAAATATGGTTTAATAATAATCAAGGTATAACAATGGTAACAGCTCTTCCCTCTAAGGATGGTTTCCAATAAGTGTGTGAGGAAAACAATTACCATTAGTGAAAATCTGATAACAACGGTTTCCCTTCCTCAATAGTTTGGTTAATTGAATCTAAAAAAAAAAAAAAAAAGTGTCATAATTAAATTGGTTTCCACGTTTGCGCTGCACTGTTATAAGGCGATGTCCATGCCTCATTATAATCTTCGATTCCGGGCTCTTCAACGATATGGAATTCAGTCTACCTGACGGTCCGTTAGTCTCCAAAACAATAATATGTTGGCATTAAATCTGAAACAAACAAAGTTAGTAGCAACAATCCAGTTATGTGTTTCTGCTTGTTTGTAATAAATCTGGAACAGACACAAATAGTAATGAGCAACAATCTTGGTAACAATGGATCTTTTTTCACCAAGCTTTTCTTAAATTAACGATGATGTTATATTAGAAATCTTGAAACATTGCTTTGCGCCCGGTTGCATGACCGCCCTTACGTAGTGAAGGCTGCTCTGCAACTGACTGGTGACTGACACGGTCTCCACGGCGTCGCCAGCAGGTATGCACTTCGGTTTCGTCTGGCTGCCTCCCTCCCTCTCCCAGCCAAGCAATGAATGGGCACACCAACCGGGCGTGTAAATGAGTTGTGGTATGGCACAGATATAATATATCCACCATGATCCTATGAAAACGTGTCACCCTTCATAATTTTTTAGCTAGGTCCATTAGGGTCCATTCGGCAAAAATCTGCTGTAAGAAATAACATGGATACCATGCGTTCCTTCTCGCTTCTGCCCCGTGACCTTGGAGGATTTTGGTAAAAACTAATATTGGACATGGCAACCTTTTCTGTAAATTCACCATTAGAATATATTATATTTTGTTTTTGTAATTTAGGCAAGTGTTTCGGTCAAAATATGCTGATTACCACGAAGGGTTTTTACTTCGGAATACATACTTTTTCGTGTTTGTTTTGATTGTATATTATAATTGTGCAAAGATTCAAGACACGATTTTCTAAAGGGGCATATGTCCTAGGCTAGTATCTGTGCACGTGGGTCAAAAATAAGCAGATGAAAGCCGATTTAAGAATTTCCACAAAAAGCTATTTTCGCAAGGATCAAAACACAGTTACAACACAAAACAATTTAAACTGTCATTTAAAATGTAGTAAATACTATAGATTGTTTGGTAATAATTATTTATGTGGGTTATATAACAACAATAATAATAAAAATTAAATAATAATAACAATATTGTTTCGTGGGAAATGAACCCAGGGTGCAATGCATGCCAACATTGCCATTTTAAACTAAAACATCACTGAGATTATGCCACCAACGATTTTTTTAAATTTTAAATTTGGCTGGTCTTTTTAATACAAAGTTTGTAGTACCCATATTTGAAGCATGGATTTGGTTCACCACTGTTCCCAAAAGCACATGGAGACCTTTATCTTCTGAAAACCTATTTCGAAGGGCAATACTACGAAAAAACATGGATATGTGCATGTGAGAAACTCTGCCTCCGAAGTAGCCGCGCGCCGCGCCACCGTCGATCCCTAGCGGCACTCGGGAGGAGTTTAGAAGGTGACACGATTTGAAAATGGCTGGTGTAAACCATAGGATCGTGCTACATTGATGCACATAAATATTACTTTGCGCACCTTATTAGTGGTTTGTTGGAAAAGGGGAGATGCTATACGAACATTATCACTTAAATAAAGGAAAATAATGTAGATTTGTACGAAAATAATAGTAGCTTTATTATTTGTTAACTTGTACTTTCCCGCCAAGGTTGCTAGAATGCGGCAAGTGCACGGTACGCTCTTTAACCCAGGACCAAAATCAATATAATATTATTAAAATTATTGAATAAATAATGCATAGATCCTTATCAATAATAACACATACAAAATTACACGATTCTAAATATAAAGGAACAAATAAGACGACTGATACAGTGTGAAAAGAAATGTTCGAGCAGGCCTACAATTAGATGCATGAATAATATTTGCAGATGGCTATTCTGATTTTTGAAGGAGATTTGGTTCATTACAATAATAAGTACGGGATGCAGGTCATACAACACTCGATACTTCATACAGGAAGTTGTCGGAACAAAACCGTCACCAGCAATCCTGACGAAAAGTTTTGTTTTGTCAATATGATGAATGCTAGGTAATGAGTTCAGTTCACTTATTAATTGCTCTAGTCTTTGGACATTCCTTTCTCAAGGATGACGTTAAATTGGGGTAGGACAAGTTGCCGCCGAAAAATAATGTACAATACAATACATTGCTTGTACATTACATTGTGCAAGTTTGTGCACAAAAGAGTTAACTTATTTCAAGAGATATACTCAAATTAATTCGGGGGGGGGGGGGGGAGGGGTGCTATCTTGAAGGAGTCAACCAAGTTCAAGAGAAGAGAGGGGAAACAATCGCGCAGTATGTGTCAGAACTCAGAAAACTAACAGAAAACTGTAACTTTACAGCAGATTTGAACACTAGACTACGAGATCAGTTAGTTGTAGGCATTTGCAACGAAGCCTTACAACGTAGGCTATTGGAAATGAGTGATCTAACATTTGAAAAAGCCCTACAAATGGCTGTAGCAGCGGAGGCAGCAGACAACAACATGACGGCAATGAGAGCTCCAGCCAACAATAGGGAACCTAAGTTTTGAAGGCGGGAAGGAAATTGGTTCTCTCTGGTCTCAGCGCCCATAAGAATTAGCGTGGTACGAAAATGTAACTCGCCGTATCTTTTGACTCGCGCAAAAGAAATCTTAACCAATAACATCACAAGATGCATAATTTTGTCAAGAAGATGATGGCATTCTACTTTGCTCGATGACGCTTCCTAAATTCAAACTATTATGAGTTTAATGGACCCATGTTTGCGCGCTGTCGCAAATGTACTCTGACTGAGCGGCAACCTAAGCGAGACGCAGCCACGTTGTGTGCAGCTGTGGCATCCTCGCATACCACGCGCCTGTCCATGGTTGCTAAATGTACTTTTCATTCAAGATTTTGTTGGCACATTAAAGGATATTTTATTAGTAATGTATAATCTAGTACAACCCAGTGACCTCACAGTAGCCACAAAGCAAGTCGGATACCAAATGTTATGCTGATGCCACGGACAAAATGTTTTTACGTGCTTTTTCATGAGCAGTTTGGAAGGTTTGGCAACAGTGTAAATGTAGAGTTCACTTCGACTCAAAACAAATGTCATTAATATTTGTGATAGAGCAGAGTTATGTATATCCACGTAAAGAGGAAAGATTATAGTTTCTTACAGTATGAATATAATTCCGGTCCGTGGTCGGGTTCTCGCGTTATCGCTTACGAAACATTTAGCACGGGTTAATCGCCTATACCACGCTGACCGGAGAGAACCAGACAACGCCCACTTAGGTTCCCTATGGAGTTAGCAAGGAGATCAACACCCTTTCATACAAGAAGGGCAAGGATGTCCATCACAACAAGGTACCACAGAAGGGAACGTGCTATCGGTGCGGTTATGATCATCAAGGACAATCATGCAAGTTTGCTAACGAAACTTGTCATTTTTGCAAAAGGGTGGGACACCTTGAGCGAGTTTGTTTAACAAAACAGAATCAAGACAAACAGTCAAAGAAAAACAAAAACCAAGTCGGCAAGACTTCCAAACAAAACGCAGGGAAGGGGATTCAAAGTACACATGCAATTGAACTACAACAGTCAGAACAGCTGTACGAAATCAACCAGGTAGGCAAATGTTTTAAGGTAACATCATCTATAGACAAGCCTAGCCTAGCACTAAAATTAAATGGTTGCATGCATACAATGGAAGTAGACTCTGGATCTGCATGTTCAATAATCAATGACATAACTTTTAACCAGTTATTGTCACAGTCAGTTATGCCTACACCAGGCATTGTGGTCATGAAAAAACTTTCTCGCGCATATGTGTGGTGGCCGGGAATCGACAACGACATTGAAAACTATGTCAAGAGATGCAACAATTGTCAAATACAACGACATGAACCAGCTAAAGCACCTCCATGTCCTTGGAAATGGCCGACAAATCCTTGGTCGAGACTACACGTCGACTTCATGGGTCCATTCATGGGGAACACTTTTCTCATTTTGGTAGACGCCTACTCCAAGTGGACAGAAGTGGTTATAATGAAAAACTTAACATCATTAGCAGTAATAAATCATCTACGAAGAATCTTCGCAACGCACGGGCTACCAGACAAATTGGTTTCCGATAATGGAACGGCGTTTGTCTCGGCTGAAATGAAGGAATTTCTAAGAAGTAATGGTATTACGCATGTTGCCGTACCACCATTCCATCCTGCATCAAATGGACAAGCTGAAAGAACTGTTCAGACGGTGAAGGAAGCCCTCAAGAAGATGAACAAAGGGAACATTCAAGTCATGGTCTCAAGATTCTTGCTACATCAACATAACACTCCGAGCACGGTGACCAACAAGAGTCCTGCTGAACTTCTAATGGGTCGGCGTATCCGGACAGCCTTGGATCTTTTGAAACCAAACTTGAGCAAGAAGATGCGCCAACGTCAGGAGGAAGAATGGGAACGCCAGAAGCTACCTGAGCGAACTTTGAAGAAGGTGCAGCAGTATTCGTGCGGAACTATGCCGATGGAAACAAGTGGATGCCAGCAACTGTCACCAACGTCGGCGGCCCACGAACATTCGAAACGCAACTAGATGATGGACGGACCTGGAAACGACACCTAGACCAAATGAGGGGGCGAGACTCGCGGTCGACAGAAGACTATGAAGAGGCAGTGAACCAACCTGATTCTCCTTCAGAACCATCCCTAGTAGGAAGGGCAAATGAAACCTCTGCCACTCCATGTCATTCTCCCCAGCAAAGGGTATCCTCACGTCCTCGTGCTAGACCTGCCTATCTGAAAGACTTTGTTACTGATTAAATCATGTATCTTTAAAAACGCTAATTGATAAATTTAATTCAAATCATACTTGTAAAAAAATCCCAGAAGGGAGGGGTGTGATGTATGAACATTTGAACTACCCGCCTAGAGCACTGCAGTGTAGTGGAGCTCTGTGTCGTGGGATCTGAGGGGCGGTGGGTTAGTAGTTGCTGTCTTCCCCGTCTTGACTAGCAAGGAGCGATGTCATGTAGCCTAGCATCCTAGTGATTGTAATTGTATCTATTTCTAATAAAGTACTGTTAATCTTATATCTAAATATCGAGTGATGATTCATATGGCGCCCTCATAACATATACATAACACAACCCATATAGTTAATTTGATACCGTTTCAATAGGGGACATTAATGCATCGTTTGTTTGTAAACACAAACATTCATTAATACAAACGTATTTTCAAAGATGCACTCAAATTACTTGACGAAACCTTCACAAATCTGTTGTAACACATTTCAATTGTGAACATATTTAGTGCATTGTCATGTGAATGTTTTGCATATAGGCTAATAGTATCTACTATCTTTATAATGCACTAAATTTTGTGATTTTACTAATCAAATTCAAGGTGTAACGACATGGACATATCGTCACTTTAAAACCTGTTCAAAAGCGGCGCGAAAACTCGCCGCACCACGAACTATGCATTTAGTTGGCGGTGATGGCCATGTGGTTAATGTCGTGTCGCGCTCGGTTCAAGTGCTCGAGCTTCACACCACCAAACTCCACTGTGTTTGGACAAACGCAAAGTGTGTGTGAGTCTGTGTTATTCTTTTTTTAAAATACACTTGCCAGGTAAGAGCACTATGCTTGTCTCGTTAATGTGTAGTATTCTCATAGTTGTCACTTGTCATTGTCACTTGCGCATATTTTAATTGTGTTGCATTATTTCAATTGTCAAGTAGCCTCCAATACAAAGGCAAATTTAATTTCAATCTCGGTCTCAAAACCAAGTGTGCAACGCAGACATAAAAACAATGCTCTTTCGAATAAAATACAAATAATGTCACAGTAACTATAAATTGCATGCAAAGAGGTCTGCCGCCCGTAATTGCATAAATTATAGGTGGTAAATGCGAGGACAATAGGGGCTGTCTGAGGATCATATACCACACCAAAGTAATTAGGGCCTAGGATTAGTGAGTAAATTTATAGATATTATTTTTAGTAATGCAAAAGTGTTCCGTAGCGCGGTGTAATGTCATATCGCTACCTTATGCGTACGGACACTTGCGCATTTCATTGTCTTGTTTTGTAAACCCTGTTGGGTATTTTTTGCATGTAACATTGGCAATAACCCGTGGAGACTTTGGTGCGCCTAAGTTGTCACTCCTGTTGCAGACTAGCTACTTAGACCATATAGAGGGTAGACAGAGCGCGCGCGTATACCTGCCGTTGCAGCGGTTGAAGCCGAGCTGAGAACAAAGAGAGTGAGAGAGAGGGAGCGATTCTCGGAAGCCGGTCTGGGCAAGAAGCGCGTAGTGCCATTTAAACATACAGTAATTTCGCGTACTAGAAGTAGTGAATCTCTTAATACTTTCGAGAATGTGATGTTTAAAAACAATGCATTATGCATATTTATTTGTTGGGACACCACGTCAAATAAGTTTATAATTTATTTTATCCTTATTCCGAAAGAAATTTAATTCTATGTGTTTGTCGGGAATATGCCACATTTAAACACCATCGAACCCCAACATCACAAAACCCCATGTCTACTACATGTTTTGATTTACGGGAAATATTATTGTTTTAAGGTTTTTAGATTGTATATTTACCCATACTAAAATAGGCATTTTACTATAGGGATTGTATTTTTATTGTACTATGGCATTGCTAGATCGTATTTGTAAATTGGATTGAACATTATTTATTATCATTTTTATGACATCTCAAACATGACAACCACTGCAATAGTGTGTGGTCACATTGGTTAATAAACATTTAACATTAATATTTTTCTGAAGAAGAAATCGAACAGGCCTACAAACAGGTAGTCTTAAAAATACAAAATCTATCGAAAACCTAAGATGACAATATGAAACCCTTTACAAATGGGGTGACGAAGAATGGTTGAATGAATCAAGCAATATTAGAATGGAATGTTAACACTTAATATATTCGGTAAAGATGCAAATTGTAGGCCTATTATGCAAGTGATGTTGTTTGTTGAGGAAAATGATTGGGAGGGGAGTAGGGGTGCATCAGATGTTCCCATTTCCAAAATCACTCAGTTATAGTTTGGTTTTAGTAGGGCCTACAAATAATAGTTCTGTAAAGAACATGGCTCTGCACTTTTTGAAAAGATATTCAGTAAAAAGGTGCAAATTGTAGGCCTGCAAGTGAAGATGATTGTTAAGGAAAAGGTTTGGGAGGGGGGGGGGGAGGGGAGAGAGGATAGGTACTTTGGTTAGCCCCATTTCCAAAATCACTCTTGTTATTATTTGGATTTAGTAGAGCTTCAACAATAGCTCTGTATTCTGTAAAGAAAATGTGTCCGCACTTTTTGAAGGGATATTTGATAAAGGTGCACTTTCTTAAAAGGATTACATTAATGATTATTATGATTTATGAAAAAAGTTGTGGGGATGATGTATGAATAATTATTATAACACAACAAACTCGAATAGTATTTATCAAATTTTCAAAAAGGCCTGCTACAGACATGCACAATATAATTCCATATCACTTTATTGAGGCCTAAGAGCAACATTTTGGATTTAGGCATGTTAAAAGTTCACAACATAACAATGCAAATGGATATGGAATGATATTTTGCATGTACAATAGTAAGCTGTTAAAAATGATAAGACAACAATCACTGCATAAATATTACATTTTTTATTACTTCTTATTCACATCATTAATATATCAAATGTATGACGGGAAATATACCTTAGTCATAATGTAACATTTCTCACCTTAATTTGAATATTCCTCATAAACAGTAGGATGTTCTTAAATTACAAATACCCTACCAGCATGTAACCACCAATCTAATGCACCAAATCACCTTCAAGAGCCATTAAATACCAGTAAAGTAAGGCATAAGCTCATGACAGGTCATGTGCTCTCTCAGGACTATGTTGACTTGAAATGCACATTTGGTTGAAACAATAGGCTTTATTGAAATATAACATATACCAATTATCTAGGGCAATAGTGTACTACATTATAAAAAATGAATTGAGTAAAATTCTAACACGTGGAATGAAAATCCACATTGTTTTCCAGCTCTTGACGTACAGCCAAACGCAGCGCAAGAGTTCACCATCTTCAATGTTTTGCCCAGATCTAGTTCTTGGAACTGGCCGCGGTCGGCTTCACGAAAATTGCCGAGCTATCCGTCTACCCCCTATATGGTCTAAGACTAGCTACCAGCGCACTTGCGCTGCCTAGCGGAAGAACTGTAACTAAACTAAAACTAGCAGACGACTGCGCCTGCGCACAGGGCTGCACTACCCCCACCCTTAGAGTCGACCCAATATTACCCGGTGTAAGATGGCTGGATCTCCAGTTCGGCGGAGAAGTCCGCAGCGCGAGGTTGCTCTGTTCCTGTTCTCAAGGAATCTCCCGAGCCAGTAGATTCAGGGTAAAATATGGGCTTCTCCGCGGGCTCCGGGCCTTGGCTGCCGCGGCCTGCATCCTAACCCGTTGACTGGTTCGCGGCATTGCCCGTATGCAAATCAGAGGGCCGACATTAGGGAACTTTGCCTCTCGCGTGGAGTTTTAAGACTCAGAATAATTCGTTTACTGCCTGTATTTAGCTATGAATTGCTGTTCCGAAAAATCGACTGTCTTTATTTTCAAACGAATTTATTTTTCGTTCCTCAGGACTTAAAGCTTTTTTTCTTTTCAAAGCAACTTTTCCCAAAAAAAACGCCAGTCCAAAGTTTTTTAAATTTAATCTTGTACACTCTAAAAAGACTTGTAATATTTCCGTGTTATTGCCAACTTGTAATGTGTTCGTCTACGGAGGACGGACAAACTTTTTTTTTTTTTAAAAGTAATTCTCATGTGTTTTGGGCCAAGCCCCAATCTAGTTTTTATTTTTGCCTAAGTTTTTATTTTACTTTAAATATCTAAGTGCCAATGTAAAAGCCCAACGGCGGTGGGAGAAAATGTTCAAACACTTGTATTTTTTCGAAGCTTTGTGAGAAAAAAATATAATCAATTTTCTCAGAAGAATGTTGTTGGTTTTCCTACATATTTCCGTTCTCCTGTTCGATGGTAAGGTATAAAACACACGCACTAGAAGATAGAATTTTTGCACACACACATACACGCAATCACACACTACACACATCCCCAACACACACACTACACACAGGGTGGTAGTGCTCTGGCCAACCATGCGGACTGCTGCAGGGCTTAAACAGCCTAGCCAACCGCATGGGCTGCTGCAGGGGTGCTATTGCCCGAAACCTGATAGGCACACAGGGCGACACTCTGGCCAACCATATGGGCTGCTGCAGGGCTTAACCGCCTAGCCAACCATACGGGCTGCTGCAGGGGTGCCACTCGAAGCATATAGAGACATGGGGAAGAGAAGGGTTACTACACAGAGGGCAACACTCTGGCCAACTGTATGACTGCTAGAAGGGCTTACTACCGCCTGGCCAACCATACGGGCTGCTGCAGGAGTGCTGCTCCAAACAATAGGGGTGGTAGTGCTCTGGCCAACATGCGGGCTGCTGCAGGGCTTAACAGCCTGGCCAACCGCATGGGCTGCTGCAGGGGCCCTATTGCCCGAAACCTGATAGGCACACAGGGTGACACTCTGGCCAACCATATGGGCTGCTGCAGGGCTTAACCGCCTAGCCAACCATACGGGCTGCTGCAGGGGTGCCACTCGAAGCATATAGGGACAAGGGGAAGAGAAGGATTACTACACAGGGGGCCCAACACTCTGGCCAACCATATGGGCTGCTGCAGGGCTTAACTGCCGGGCCCAAAACCATACGGGCTGCTGCAGGAGTGCTGCTTGGAACCTATAGGAGGGGTAGTGCTCTAGCCAACTATATGGGCTGCTGCAGGGTTTAACCGCCTGGCCAACCATTGGACTGCTGCAGGAGTGCGGCTCGAAACATAAGGGCAAATGGGCACATTCTTTAAACACACACACACAGACACATTAACCCCAATGCTAAGCCCGAAAAGAGAACAAGATTCTTGTAGGTGGTCTCCTCCCGATGATCCTCGCTGTAAGATATCTCACCTAGACACGTGCCAGGGGGTCAAGGGACGGGGTCCGCTACAGAATAATGGGGTCTCGTCCGGGATAGAACCTTTTTGGGCTATCATATCGTCATAATAGAACTATACATTTCGGTTGATCAGGGGTGTTATCGGCAAAAACACCCGAACGGTCATAGTCGTCCAGGGGGCACCGCCGGGTGCGTCGAACAATCGTAACCAAAAGTTAAAACAATAGAAGTTGTATAGAAGACCTTATCGATTTGGAAGAACAAGCAGTCTGTAGTTTGGTAGTAACTATTCACAAAAGTCTTAGGCTTAGAATTACGTGATGCAAAGACATTAGCAACATTTGGGTTATTAAAGTTGCAGATGTTGGGCCTCTGTGCAAGGAGTTTCATAGTCCAGAATGTATTGAGTTATACGTGACTATATGAACTCCGAAAAATAGTTAAATTAACTTTCCGTAAGGCGTTCTGAAAGACTACAACTCGCCACCACGCGCAAGCTAGGGTCGACGCTCGAGTGGCCGCGACGACGCTCAACCTACGCGAAACGCGGAAGTGAAAAAGGAATAGGAAAACGAGAAGAAAAAGAAAGAAAAATATAAATAAAAATTGTTAAAAGACATAACCACAAAAAAAAAGGGAACAGAGAGAAGAACAAGAAGAAGCACAATGATGGCCGAAGGCGGGTCGGACAACACCTTAACTGTCCTCGGCGAAGAGGAGAAAAGAAATGCCCTCTTGACAGAAGAAAGAGGGACTGTACCACAAATAGTTTCTATACGCTCCCATCTAGGGCTGATTCGAGCATCAAACGCCTGACCACGGTCGATAATATTTTGTTTACACCTCTGCAAGAAGGGAGGAAAAAAGTATCACACAGTAGCAGTAAGGTCCGCTACTATGAGTGCCGGGAGAAAGGGCATTACGTTTCGGAATGCCCAAATGTCTACAAAAAAGGACAAACCAACGAAAAGAAGACGGTCAAACCAACGGTTCAAAAACATCCCAAGGGGGAAAATCTACCCGAGCCCCTCCCGCGAATAACCCTGCCAGGGAGGGAGTTGCAAGGACAGCAGTCAAAAAAAAAACACCGAGCCCCACCGGACAGGACCGGAGGGCCAACGGAGGCAGAGCCAGCAATCGTCCTGGATCCTGGAACTGCAGACGAAGAGTTAAGAGTGGACCGAGGAAGAGAGTAATAGGTTTTCCTGAAGAGACCCTTACCCCTCCCTCACCACTCCTGTAACCCACAAAAACCTCCCCGCGCTGTCAGGCCCTCAGAGGCTGCAGAATTTTCCCCCGGTAGGTTATTATGAGGCTGTTATCCTTCTTAGAATGAGGTGAGATACAGCTTTCCTGTGGAGGGGAGAAGGAAGAAGGCGAACCCGCAGTCCCGCGACCACCCCCAGTGAACCGCGCCAAGGAGCTGTTAATGAAGTCGCTGGTGGAGGGCGTACCTTTATTCCGTCGATCTGCAGAGGTCACCACTAGGGATGTATTGAGGCGAGGGGGGCGCGACCCACTACATCCGACCAAGGTCACCAAAAAACCCCGCCCGTCAACAGGTCACCCAACACCTAGGGCGACTACCCCACCCACCAAAAACTTTTTTACCAAACCCCCCAAACCGGTTGCCCCCAGACATCCACTTCCTCCAGCTCTCCAACAACAGAGCCAATGTCACTCATACCCGATTCATTCCCTCAAACCCTTAAGACTATCCGTCACAAAACCACCACCACCCGTCCACCACAGAAACAGTGGTACTCAAGCCTGTCGGGGGCGCCCGTCCAGGCGACGCCTACCCCATAGTCCCTTTGATCCGTTACCAGGCGCGACTGTGCACCCCTCAGACGGCACATGGGGCCAGCCGGACGGGACGAACAAGACCGGGAGAAGGGGGCCCTTTGGAAGGCGAAGAAGAACGCCCGAGGAAAACTACACGTGCCCCGCCGTCGCCAGAACAAGGGGGAGCCAAAATAACGCTAAAATCTGCGACCATGGCCGGGGTTATTTCACGGCCGATTATGAAGCAGCCATGCTCAATGAGTTCTTAGCAGCCTACGCAGCGGGGAGGTAGGCCGGACGCCGAAATTCAGGACCGACGTTTTTTTTTTTTGGTTTTCCATTTTGTATAAGGATATTTGTAGCATTTGAGGAGATGGAGTTATGTGGGGGGGGAAACATTTTTTTTTTATTAAGGATATTTGTAGCATTTAAGGATATGGAGTTGTGTTTTGATACTATACATGTGGGGGGAAACGGGAAACGTTGTATTGCTTGTTTATCTATATTTTTGTATTGCTTGTATAACGTATTGATTGACCTCTTTCTGTGACTGAGACACAACCTTTAGGATGATACCAACCTTTGGTTTGCATCACCCTAAAGATTTTTTTTGGGGGGAGTCATGTAACGACATGGACATTCGTCACTTTAAAACCTGTTCAAAACGGCGGCGAAAACTCGCCGCACCACGACTATGCAATTTGTTGGCGGTGATGGCCATGTGGTTAATGTCGTGTCGCGCTCGGTTAGTGGAGCTTCACACCCCCAAACTCCACTGTTTTGGAAAACGCAAAAGTGTGTGTGATCTAGGTCCTTGCATTTGGTTTATTAAAATTGTAATACCATAGAAGCTACACTTGCCAGGTAAGAGCACTATGCTTGTCTCGTTAATGTGTAGTATTCTCATAGTTGTCCACTTGTCATTGTCCACTTGCGCATATTTTAATTGTGTTGCATTATTTCAATTGCAAGTAGCCTCCAATACAAAGGCAAATTTAATTTCAATCTCGGTCTCAAAAACCCAAATGTGCAACGCAGACATAAAAACAATGCTCTTTTGAATAAAATACAAATAATGTCACAGTAACTATAAATTGCATGCAAAAAGGTCTGCCGCCCGTAATTGCATAAATGGGTAGGTGGTAAATGCGAGGACAATAGGGGCTGTCTGAGGGTCATATCCACACCAAAGTAATTAGGGCCTAGGATTAGTGAGTAAATTTATAGATATTATTTTTAGTAATGCAAAAGTGTTTCCCTAGCGCGGTGTAATGTCATATCGCTACCTTATGCGTACGGACACTTGCGCATTTCATTGTCTTGTTTTGTAAACCCTGTTGGGTATTTTTTGCATGTAACATTGGCAATAACCCGTGGAGACTTTGGTGCGCCTAAGTTGTCACTCCTGTTGCAGACTATAGTATTTTCCACATTGAGAAGCAAAGTACCAAATTGGCTAATATATTTATTGGGTTGTCAAGACAGATTTGAGATCTTGTGTTAAAACGTCACTCACTGATGCAGACTGTGTGGATGAGCAGTAATTTGTTCGCCAGCCTCCCGGTCAGTTGTCTGGCAAACCGGGTGGCTAAGCGATCAGTATACCCTTGGTTCAGTGTGACAGTGTTGAGACTGCATTGTTCAGGAGAAATTATTTTCGAACATACTGTAAACGAGTTACTTATCTTTTCCTATTAAAGAGAAGAATAGAAGGGTTAGCCTGTGGTGGTCAACCCAAGTGAAATTCGAAGATCACCGTTTTCGTGTTGATTGACAGGTAGGCCAATAAATGTCGCACTCCCGCAGTGCTGAGTGGCTTTGACTGTATGTGCCGCACTTTGTTTCTCAAGGTGGAAAACACTATAGCTACCAGCGCACTTGCGCTGCCTAGCGGAAGAACTGTAACTAAACTAAAACTAGCAGACGACTGCGCCTGCGCACAGGGCTGCACTACCCCCACCCTTAGAGTCGACCCAAAAATTTACCCCGGTGTAAGATGGCGGATCTCCAGTTCGGCGGAGAAGTCCGCAGCGCGAGGTTGCTCTGTTCCTGTTCTCAAGGAATCTCCCGAGCCAGTAGATTCAGGGTAAAATATGGGCTTCTCCGCGGGCTCCGGGCCTTGGCTGCCGCGGCCTGCATCCTAACCCGTTGACTGGTTCGCGGCATTGCCCGTATGCAAATCAGAGGGCCGACATTAGGGAACTTTGCCCCTCGCGTGGAGTTTTAAGACTCAGAATAATTCGTTTACTGCCTGTATTTAGCTATGAAATTTCTGTTTTCCCAAAAATCGACTGTCTTTATTTTCAAACGAATTTATTTTTCGTTCCTCAGGACTTAAAGCATTTTTCTATCAAAGCAACTTTTTCCCCAAAAAACGCCAAGTCCAAGTCTTTTAAATTAATCTTGTACACTCTAAAAAGACTTGTAATTTCCGTGTTATGCCAACTTGTAATGTGTTTCGTCTACGGAGGAAGGACAAACTTTTTTTTTTTTAAAAGTAATTCTCATGTGTTTTGGGCCAAGTCCCAATCTAGTTTTATTTTGCTAAGTTTTTATTTTACTTTAATATCATAAGTGCCAATGTAAAAGCCCAACGGCGTGTGGGCAGAAAATGTTCAAAAAACTTGTATTTTTTCGAAGCTTTGTGAGAAAATAATATAATCAATTTCTCAGAAGAATGTTGTTGGTTTTCCTACATTTTCCGTTCTCCTGTTCGATGGTAAGGTATAAAACACACGCACTGAATGATAGAATTTTTGCACACACACATACACGCAAACACACCCCTACACACATCCACACAACACACTACACACAGGGTGGTAGTGCTCTGGCCAACCATGCGGACTGCTGCAAGGCTTAACAGGGCCCGGCAAACCGCATGGGCTGCTGCAGGGGTGCTATTGCCCAAACCGATAGGCACACAGGGCGACACTCTGGCCAACCATATGGGCTGCTGCAGGGCTTAACCCCCCTAGCCAACCATACGGGCTGCTGCAGGGGTGCTGCTCGAAGCATATAAGAGACATGGGGAAGGGAAAGGGGTTTCTACACAGAGGGCAACACTCTGGCCAACTGTATGAGCTGCTGCAGGGCTTAACCGCCTGGCCAACCGCATGGGCTGCTGCAGGGGCCCTATTGCCCGAAACCTGATAGGCACACAGGGTGACACTCTGGCCAACCATATGGGCTGTGCGGGGTTAACGCCTAGCCAACCATACGGGGTGCTGCAGGAGTGCTGCTTGGAACCTATAGGAGTGGTAGTGCTCTAGCCAACTATATGGGCTGCTGCAGGGTTTAACCGCCTGGCCAACCATATGGACTGCTGCAGGAGTGCGGCTCGAAACATAAGGGCAAATGGGCACATTCTTTAAACACACACACACAGACACATTACACACCATGCTAAGCCGAAAAGAGAACAAGATTCTTGTAGGTGGTCTCCTCCCGATGATCCTCGCTGTAAGATATCTCACCTAGACACGTGCCAGGGGGTCAAGGGACGGGGTCCGCTACAAAGGGTGAACATTAGTGCATAATTAACCTAAGTTAGGCCTAATGGAATGCTGAAAAAATGTCTTTTGTGCACACTTCATAAACATAAATTACTTCTTATGGCGTAACAGAAGGGTAGAAGGGGGTTCTTATGGGGGAGAATGGTTATGAACTTAAGAGCACGGCTATGTTATTAATGTCACTCAAAAAGGCTAATTTTCTTAACCCATAAAAAACGTAAGTTTAACTTATAACTATTACTTTTTACTTATGTCAGTAAAATGGGGGGGGGGGGGATAAGAGTCGCCCCACCCATGTGTAGGTATGTGTAATGTATGTAGGCCTATCTGGACATATATGTCCACTGTCCAGTCTAAATTATGTTAATTTGTTATGCCAATAATGCTTTGCATGCCATGATCTCTAATAATTATTGTTGATGAAGGTTTTAATGTATTGTTCATGAATCATGACTTGCGATTTTAGACCTACGTGTAGGCCTAGATGAAATCCAAGGTAATTCACTAAAATAATGTAGCCTAATTATAAGTTGACTATAAATTTATAACTCAGGGCATGTCTGTACTTTTATCAAACGCCTAGTAGAATAGTGTTATCCCTCTAGTATTAATATAGTATAGGCCCTTTATTAAAAATAAAGTTTACTCCAGTCTTCTAAACCCGTCTATTTCATCTGTTAATTCGAAGACCAGTTGATAAATGCTAACGTTCTGCTTGCTCTCGTATCAGTCACCACATCTAACAACACAACAAATACATCTACTTGCTAGTTGTACCATCTTGTACAAAGCTAGCGATTAATTTGTTGCCTCGCGCGTTTAAATCGGCATCTTTACCAGCCATTTCCCGCAGCACGCGACACCTTCCCAGTTGACACACTTCTGCCGCTAGGGCTGCGCCACAGTCTACTTCGGAGGCCATATCTAGTAGTTGGGCATTCAAACTCAAGCCTCGTACAACAGCTGTCAACCCCTTGCATGTTTAACAAAACACATTAGCGTCAATTTTTTACAATTAATGTAGGCCTATCCGCATTATTTCCAAATGTGACTTATTATAACAAATGGTCCTGATTTAATCCGGCTGAGATGCACTTTGCAATCCTTGGTAAACTCAAAACTAGAATGGTTCTTGCGTGTTTTTTTTAATCGTTACTAAAACTCAAGTGAAAATTATGTTTGGATTGTTGTATGCTTCAACCACAGATAATAGACTACACTACGCTTCAACACTAGGGGCACCAAAATAAAAATCTATTCATTGCTCACAACAGACAAGAATTCACAATTTATTTTGTGGCAATGAAATTATAGAGGTAATTTGAAATAAAATAGTTGTTACCTATTCTATTTAGAATATGAGTAGAAAAAATCAAATGTGTAGAGTAATTCAGCTAACTCTCTCGTCCTTTACAAACACCGTAACACGTACGGCTTATGTCGTTTTCCTTCCACATGTTAGAAGTCATTCCATTTGGGTTGAATGAATACATATTAATGTGTGATATTTTCAACCGAAAAGAAAAATTTCAATCTTAAATTAATTTATTCGTAATAAGCATGCGCAAATCCTACCTTTATACACACATTTAAAGTAGGTAGTACACCGTACAGACAATTAATGTGATTACATTACAACACAACATGCAAATTGTACGTGTCACATATATGTGAAGATGAGAGCATCATGCACCATTTATTTCTTTTGCTTTTGCTGGACGAAATTTGTAATTAAAATATTTAACAAGGGCCTACTTAGCTTTGGCTTTGTCCCTCATGTGAAAAATATTACGGACGCCCATGCTCTTCAGGTGTCTTATATTCGAGTTAGGATTATTGTGAAGAGATGTCCGGGGGCTGTTTAAAGAGGACTCAATCCCTTGCATTCTCATAAACAACTGATGAAAACCTCGGACTAGACCTTCAGTCAGGATTGCCGGTCTCGACGGGATTTGAACCCGGGATCTCCCGAATCAGAGTCGCAGGCCAACACTGTCGGTAGATAATAGTTGATTGATAGCAATTCTAGTAAAAATCTGCCCCGACTAGGCGCTCGCCCCCGCGCCTTATATTATTACCATTGTTACGACGTGTCCGTGCACTAAACGATTTAATGTACAAATGTATTTTAATTAAAGAAATAAAAGTGTTTATACGTTACGAAGAAAATAGGGTTATGTTCCCCAATATGGCAATTCAAGGGCAAGCTGTTTATTAATCGTTAGATTTATTGACAAGTATGGAGTTCCGTCAAGTCTACGACGTACTATTTGAAAGGACGTGCGTGTGATCGAATTAAGTGTTAGTTTATTTATTTTATTGAAAATATAAATGTTAAATTTATATTGTGTGATGTTTATTTAAATCAGTCCAAGCAAGTTCACGATGCAAATGCAAAACTGATTTGCACTACCGAATCACGTGCTCACAAATTCCAATGGTCTAGACGTTTTGACCGATCTTCTTCGCTTTGACGAGGGGAGATGACAAAGAATTTGGAAATTTCTAACTAGAGAATGGCCAATGATTACAATAGCGCAACTCTGAATCGAGAAGTCGTCGATCGATACGATACCAGCCATAGACCATCCCGACTTGAAATATTATAATATTATTATGTTATACTCACTTATAGACAAATGTTGGGAATAAGTCTTACTAGTAGACCTTGGACATTTCTTCGTAACTAGAACTAAGGTACCAAAACCTGGGGCCAGATTCATTCATTCATTTATTTATTTAATACTTGAATACAACTATGCAGCCATTTTAAATTAAATCATACCACAAACACAAAAACTTGTAAATAAACAGGCAAACTTTTTTCAACTAAAATAAATTAAATCTAAAAAAATGCCACGCATATAATTCAATAAACTAAACTCGTGTTTGTCGTGTGGTGTTTTACCGGTCTATACAGTGAAAACGGACAATCCAATTTTCTTTACGTTCAATAAATAATTAGGTAATTTAAATGAAAACCGCACTACAGGTCTAAGATTACTGATAACGAAGGTCTGGTGAGCGACGAGATGTTGTTCATGGTTGTTTATTTTTGCTTTGGTTACCTTATTTTTGGAGAATTGTATTTTCATAATTTGTCACATTTGTCACATCTGCCCCAAATAGTATGTGTTTATTTATTAATATTATGTAATATATTTTCCATGAAGGTCGCCATTATGGAAGTCAGTGGCGTATCCGAGAGGGAAGGGAAAAGCTACAAGTAATAAGTTATATCTTATGAGCTATGTCATATTTAGGTCATAACACCCCACAGACTTCACCCCCAATTGAATGCATATTATAAAGTTTGCTTGCAAGTTGTAATATGATTCTACTGGGGTTAAATCCTGTTCCAGGAAGATGCTTTTTACTTGCAAAATGGATTTTGATTGGTCAGTATAAGGTGAATTGTGCGGTAAATCAATGACTTTGAAACAGGCCTCACTTCTCAACGAAGCACATAATAATGAAGTAAATGAATGTGACAGTGGTGGTATGATGTCATGCGCCCCAGTGGCGTACGCAGGAATATATTTCAAGGGGGCTGCCGAGAGTAAGATATATCTGTAAAAAGCGCTCCACAAACGACACAATGCCATTGTGTCCCCAACAAGAGCACAGCAAGCAATTTTTTTAAAATACGCAATTTTAAGTGTTTTTTTTTTTTTTTTTTTTTTTAGAAGAAGTCAAGGTACTTTACCTGATATAGATTTATTTCATTTTTTGCGTAAACTGAGATGATTTGTAGAATATTATTAAAGACGCATAGCACCTCCCCCCCTGGATACGCCCTATCAGGAGTGCAGCGACTGAGTCTCACAACGCAAGTCGATAGGATCTTTGGTCATTCTGTGTGTGTGTTTTTATTTATTTATAAATGGGCCGATAGGTGTATGAGTACGCTTAACAGATAAGCTGAAATTTTAAAGTTAAACAGACATACGGTATGAACAGAGAACTGCTAACAAAATAAGCAATATCCATTGAGATTTAAACCCACAATAAATAATAAATTGAAAAATAGGCTCAAAATGGGAAGGTTTTAATTTAACGACAGTGGTTTTGTTATTGAAGAAATCTTTTTTATTATTATTAATTTTGTCAGGCGGTGCATGCAGTGACCACCTTGTATCGAATCTTGCACGCTCAAGGTCCCCTAAATTCCGTTACACGTATTTCGTACTGGCTATGTTTTCCATTGCATTGTATGCATTTCAAAACATGTTATATAATTTTTTAATACAATCCAGAAATTAAAAAATATTTCCCGACCAGGGGTCGGAAACGAGGTAGGCATGTGGTATTTTTAAAATCACTGTAAATTCCCTTCAATTACATAGCTTTAATTGCAATATTACTACCCCCCAAAAAGAAATGCATGGTGTTTCAAAGAGGAACTAAAAAAAGCATAAAAATACATAAAAAGCACATAACATTTTATAAAATAAAAATTCAAAAAACCAAAAATTAAATGTAAAGCAACAAACATAACTTGTTTTTTTATTGGTTTTGGGGAGATTTTTAATTGTTCAAAAGAATAGCAATTTTTTGAAAAAAAAACTAACGGCGCCCCCGTATCTTAATCGTGTTTTATAGTTTTACGGCGAAAATGGTAAATTTTCTTGAGAAAATAATCAAAAAAATGATCTGTTTGAAAAAGGTAAACAATTTTAAAAATAAATTTTAAAAAAAACTAACGATTGAGTTACTCTAAATGACAAAATCAGCAAACAAAGGCCAAATATAAATAAAGTAGCACAAAAAATGTAGACCACTTTGCAATTCCCGGGAAATCCTGCCTAATAGGGGTAAAGCGCGCATTATCCATTCACTAATCTAAATTTCCTAGTCCTGTCTCGAGTTTATCTCTAGGGGTGTACAGAAAAAAAACTACCTAACACGTGATGTCAATGCTGTGGGGAACGTTTATATTAAATTTGGGAAAAAAAAAAGCAACACTTATACCCGAAATGTGGGAGCCCTCGCACAAGCTGGGGGAGGGGCACCCCTATTTTCACCCCCATTTTTCCCAAAGATACGACTTTTCCGATATAATATTTTTGGGGGCCATTTTCTACAAATTTCCTAATATAACCCTAAAATCCCCCCTCCAATAAATTTAAAACCCTGGACCCCCCCCCCCCCCTGGCGGGGGCTTTCATGGGACCCTAAAATCCACAAAAAAAGAAACGGTTTGTATATTTTAAATTACTTTTGACCCCCCTGACAAAATCCTGCGTTCACCAAGTATGAGCCCGAATTTTTAAACTAAAGGCTTTCCCACTTCTAACTAAAAAGTCTATAATGAGCGGGCAAGTCCCCCCTTTGTTTGGTTCCTTGAATACGCGATCTGGAACCTATCAACTGCGAGAGACAGAAATATCTCAGAGGTTCGCGTTACTTATTAGTAGAAAAATTTCTGTGTAATTGCACATTTGCCCCCTTCCCAAAATCACATCTACAATTTACTTTAAATCACACCTGAAAGCTATAATGCCTAGGGATCGCTTCTTTTTCCCAAACGTTTGTTTCGTAAATTAGGGTATGAAAAATGCAAAAGCCAATATCACGTCAATTATTATTAATTTCACTTTTTTAACGTCTTTTCAGATTTTTAAAAGAAAAATTTTTAAAAATTTCCCTTTCACGAAAAAGGGGCCAAATCGTTGCCGGCTGGAGCTTTACTCAAACACAACCGTGCTAGTTTTGAAAGGGCCAATGTTTGTTTCATAAATTAGGGCAAAAAGTGCAAATGTACAAAAGTTTTTTTTTAGAGTCTTGACATTTTATTTTTTATGAATTGTGAGAAAAAAATTTTAATCATACATTTCCATTTGGGGCCTTCCTATAAAAAACAAAAACGTCGGGTTTTGACGGGTTTTTCTGCCCAAATATGTTTTTTTTTTTATTAAGTACCAACTTTTCAAAAAAATGTCTTGGGGTGCGAGGTTTACGTTCAAAACCTCCTCCTCCCCCCCAAAGGGGAGGATAGTGTTTTTTTGTTACCCCCCCCCCCCCCGGGGAAAATACCTGCCTGTGTAACTTAGTATGCTAAAGTTTCATTACTGGGCGTGATAGATAGATACATTTTTTAAAATATTGGCATCTAAAGTGTTTTTTTAAATACCCATAAATACACTAGGGCCTTGCATTTTATGTACCAAAATGAGTTGTAAAATGTCATCGATGATATATTTTTCGTCCACTTGTGAAACACCTTAGGTGTTTTGTAATTTTTCTTTTGTTTTGTTTTTAATTTAACTAGGGGCCCTTTTTATTTTTGTACAACCGAGTTTTAAATCTGTAGCGGGGTATATTTTTCACGTCAGCACTTGTGAATTCACCCTACTCAGGGGGTTTAAATAATTTTTTTTCTTTGTGTTACTAATTTAACTAGGGCCTTTTTATTTATGTACACACCCACGTTTTTAAAACGTCCCTGCGGAGTAATTTTCAGTCAGCACTTTTGAATCACCTATGGGTGTAAGTAATTTTTCTTCGTTTGTGTTATAATTTAACTAGGGGCCTTTTATATTTTTTTACACACCGACGTTGTAAATCTGTCATGGTGAGTATATTTAAACGTCCACTTGTAAATTACCTACCAGGGTGTAAGAATTTTACTTTGTTTTTTTTACTAATTTAACTAGGGCCTTTCATATTTATGTACACCCGACGTTGTAAAACTGTCATGCTGAGTTTTTTTTACCGTCAGCACTTGTAAATTCACCTACTCAGGGATTTTTCATTTTGCTACGTTTGGTTACTAATTTTACTAGGGGCCTTGCAATTTTTGTACCCGGGCGTTTTAAAAATACTCAATTAGTAGGTATTTGTAGTAAACTAAAAGCTGGGAAAAATAACCAAGGGAAATTTTTTAAATTGTTTGTCATTCCCTTGTGTTTTCGCAGACATCGACAAATAAATTTTAAGTTACACACACATGTTGCCTAAAATCAATTTTAACCCCTTTTAAAAAAATTTTTTAAACCAAAGTGTGGTACAAAAACCAACTTTGAGCTAGTAAATTTCAAATATTTTTAACAGTGTTTTATGAGGTACTCTGAGTGTGGCCCAAGTTTCAAAGTTCAAGATGAAAACCCTTTTTCCGTATAGCGTATTATCAAAGAGTACGGAATTTTTACTTTTTATAATTTGGGGTTTTTTTTCCCGGGACCGTTAACCAATTTTGTTTCCCTATTCAAAATGATAAAGAATGAGGTATCAAAAGTATCCACGTTTAAACATCCAGTTTTACGTTTTCTTTTAATGATTCATTTTAAAGTTCAGATAGGTTTTTTCATTTCGGGGCCCCGGTCTCCCAAAAATTTGCCCTTGTGTTTGGGGCAAGTATTATAAGGTTTAAATAGATGTTAAATTTCAAGTTTTTACAAATTACACGCCTTGGTAATTACGCTTTGAATATCATCCAAAATTTTATTTTCTCCGGTCCCTGACCTTTTTTGGTTTGAAGCAAAAAGGCACTGCGTCCAAATACACCTAAGGGTCCCAAATTTCAAGTTCTAAGATTTTTCCCGTTTTTTTCTGTAGGTAAAAAACTCTCCGCGGGGAAATCCTAGCCACCCACCCACCCCCCCACCAGCCAGCCTTAAGGAATTGACGATGTTTAGAGCCTTTTTTAACACAGAACGGTTGTCGGATCGGGTTGATTTTTTTTTTTGGTAGTCAGGACCACATACCAGGTCATATACCGAGTTTCAAGATTGTAACTCTTCGGGGCGGCGTGTGCAGATAGCTGAAAACCCCCCAACTCTTGTAGGTGTATATAGGGCCGGAGTTCGGTGTCGCCTAAGCATCGCATCGCTTGTCTGCCAGGCGACGACCGTCGCCCTAGATATATCTATTGCAGGGCATTTCCCTTAATTCCATATGAAAACAGTTTAGTACTTATTAATGTATTATACTCCACACAGTCAAAAGCTTTTGAAAGATCCATATAAATGGCTAATGGTGTTTTTTTCTGATCAAGCGCTGTTACAACATTGTCAATGAAGGCAGCAAGAGCTGTTTCAGTTGATCTCTTTTCTCTGAATCCATGTTGTTCTTTTGCTATTATCTCATTTGCCTCTAGGTATTCGGACAATCTATTATACATTAATCTTTCAAACACCTTTGAAAAAGCATTAAGTATTGAAACTGGTCTATAATTTCTGATGTCTCGAGTGTTTCCCTCTTTCAAAATTGGTTTTACCCGCGCCACCTTTAAAGCTTTTGGAAACACACCTTCATTAAGAGACATATTAATTAAGTAAGTAAGTGGCTCTACAAATACTCTTGCACATTTCTTTATAAGAAAGCTTGATAAACCATCTGGACCTATTGATTTCTTATTCTTTAAATTTCTTATAATTTGCAAAGTTTCATCTTCACTTACATTATTGAGACAAAATAAATGACCTATTTCAGGCAACACTTGTTTCCCATCATTTTTAGTTCTTTTTTGACTTACTGTTAATTTTGTGGTTATATTTATAAAGTAGTCATTGAATATGTTTCCAATTTGCTTTGCATTTCTGACAGTTTCATTATCTACTGTGATTTCAAATTCTGTTTCAGTTTTCTTTTTTCTTTTTGAACCCCTTTCCAGATTAATCATATTCCAAATATCTTTACCTTTGTTTTCTGATTTCCTTATTTGTTCTTTGATTCTATGAGCCTTTGCTTTTCGAAATGTATCTTTATATTCCTTTTTGCATTTTTTTGTATTTATTTAGAACATTGACATTTGTATTCCTTTTAAGTTTTAACGCAAGTCTCCTCACTTTCCTTGACATTTCCATCACATTTTGTGTTATCCATTTATTACTTTTCTTTTTTGTGTTCTGAATCTTTGCCTTTCTTGTTGGAAATGATTTATTGTAGTGAAAAGTTATTATATCTACAAATGTGTCATATGCATGGTCAACTATTTTATGATTGTATATTGCATCCCATGAAACATTTAAAAGTCTGTCATTAAATATGGTTATATTTCTCTTGCTCATGTCCCTGTATTCTGTTAGAAGTATTCTGTTAATATGTTTTCCATTTTTAGATTGATCTAAACGATGTATATTTATTGCTTGACCATAATGATCAGATATTGCTGAAATGATGACCTCACTTTGATACATATCATTATCCATGTTTGTTAATTGGATGAGCAAAGCGAAGATTCCATTTCACTACACTGGAGAAAAAAATCCGGAATGTTTTTCTTTTTTCTTTTTTTTTATGTATTTTTGTCTGTTTGTTAACACGATTCCGGCTAAACCGATACTCTGATTGCGATGAAATTTTATACAGGTCTTCAAAATCTCTGAACTTAGAACTGCCACGTTTTTGAGCACAATCGAAAAATTATTTCTCATGAAAATGGCAATTTTACGATTTTTTAAATTTTTTTAAAAATTTCTTCGACTTAAAACACCTACATGCTTAACCCGATTGTAATGATTTTTTCACAGAACCTTAATTTCATGAATTAAGATATTCGTGTGAAATTTGAGCGCAATCGAAAAATTATTTCTAATGAAAATCAAAATTTTACAGGTTTTTTATTTTTTTAAACAATTCTTTGACTTATAACACTTACATGCTTTATCCTATTGTAATGATTTTTACACAGAAACTTTATTTCATGAATTAATATATTTGTGTAAAATTTGAGCGCATTCGAAATAATTATTTCTTATGAAAATCGCAATTTTTACTATTTTTTTATTTTTTTTAAATAAATAAAAATATTAAGTTATTTTTATTTAATTTAATTTAGTTAAAAAAAAATCTTCGGCTAAGTTATAATTTTTTCACAGAACAACAAAAAAATTTGCATAAAACATGGCATGCAGCTCAATCCCACAAATTACGCTCATCCAATAACGCGGGCGGACTTAAGCGTTTCCTAGTATATTATCTATTGCAGAAGAAGAAATTGATGTTTTAGTTATTGCAATCCTAGTAGGAGCATTAATTGTTATGTTTAATTTAAACATATTAGCTAATAGTAGGTAACCCAAACGTTTCCCGCTCGATTTTTGTGATGGAGCAACAACACTTTACCAAATTGTTAATTATACATTATGATTGATAAAAATTTTAGGTGTCACCCCTCCACCCCCTGCAGGGGGTGGGGGTGGAGGGTTTTGTGATTATTACCATAGACACAAAACTAAACCATGAATTTCTTTAAAAATTCGTAGATTTACTAACAACACAATGCTGAGTTTAAAAAATACTAGAAGTTCGAAAAAGACGCCATCTTGGAAAAAATCTCAATTTTCGACATTATTTACCAGTGTAAACTGCAGAAAAATTTTTAAAAATTTTAAAATAAATTTAATTACGTTCTTTTATGTTTGTTTAAATAAAAAAAATTGAAATTTAAAAAATCGGTTGATATTTACACTTTTTATGTTGATATTTACATGTTATTATGACATCCATGTTTTGAGTATTTTCACTTATAAAATCACGAACGAATATTTTCAGATGGTAGTGGCATAATTTACACAACTATTTAACTGGGAAATACTGAAACATTCATGTGTAGAAGGCAGTGGTTTTCTTGGCATCAAACCATATTTAAAATCATGGTTAATCACATGCTGAAACGAACACGAGCGCCGTTTTGTCCTACATTGTAAATTAGTTATTAATCGGATAGACGTTGTATATAAAAATCCATATCCATATTAATTGGATGAGCGAAGCCAAGACTTCAATTTCACTGACCCCCAAAAAATTTAGCTCGGGTGTTTTTTTTGTTTGTTTTTTTGTCTGTTTTTTCGCTCTCTACCGTACAAACGGCATATCCGATCTTGATAAAAATTAGAGGGGACCTTCGAAATCTCTGAACTTAGAACTGTATTGTTCTTGGGTACAATAGAAGAAATATTTCTCATGAATATCGTACTTTTACGATTTTTTTCGATTTTTTGGGCGATATTTTCGTGCCATTTGGGCCAATTCTGACCAAACGGGTGGGACTACAACGTTCATATTATACATGGGGCCAGATTCCATAGAATAAAGGTTTTAATATGAGTTTTTTTTTTTTGGTTTATTATAACAATTAACAAGTAACAATAGAAACTTGACAACAATCAACTATAATGCTTTCACAAAGCACTTGCAAAGGAAAAGTGGTCCTACGCAAACTAAAAACTTACAAAAAAGCTCATCCATCAACGCGGCGGGACTTAAGCGTTTTCCTAGTTAAGTTATTGCTTCCAATTGGAAGTAAGTAACAATAGGCTACCTTTTAGCGCTTTTTATTAAATACGCGGGAAAATATAAAATAAATATAATGTATGTAATACAACAGTGAATCAATGGCTTGAAGCCGCCTGCGGTAACTATAATACGATTGGGGCGCTGGCCCACAGCGTATATCACTTGAAGAACGTGGGTTTGAATCCCGCAGAATGCATTGGTTTTAAATTGTAAAATTGTTCACCCCCCATAATCACCATCCATCGTCTCGAATAGTAATATTGCAATAGTGAATATATATAATATATATTTCTTACACCTGCTTCCAACATAAGCCGGGTCAGGGGATGGCTAACCACCAGATTTTCCAGGGCACAAAGGTTTATTAACACCGGTTTTGCCAGGCCTGTCATGTTTCTCTTCTCCTTCAATTCTTCATCTTCCATTTCATCTTCCCCTTTCCAATATCGTCCTCTTTTCTTGTTCTTACCACCATCTCACGCCTTTTCCTTCTGTCCTTCAACAGGCGTTCGCGGGCTATTTTTTCCCCAACACTCACCTTTCTCTTCAACATTATTTTTTATTTTGGTCCTTCCACTTCTTTTTTGGTGTACCGGTCTTCTTATGTTCATATATCCACTTTCAAATTCTGTTTCACGGTATTCTCTTTTTGTCCAATTCTCTCATACGTCCAAACCATCTCAATCTTTCTCTTTCCCATTTTGAACAAAAAATTGTCAACTCCAAATCTCTTCCTAATTTCTTTGCTCCTGATTTTGTCAAGCCTAACTACACCTCTATACTTCCTCTTACTAATTTCATTTCTGCAATAATTATATAAACACATCTGGGGCTGTAAAGATATTATAAAACTTTGTTTCTCGAGCTTTTTACCAAATCACTCAAAAGTGCAACCCGGTAATGTCATTCGATGGTGTATGTTTAATAGCAAGGGGGTCCCCACAGAAAAATTATCACCAACAAGAGCGCATTGTACCCTTTTTTTTTTTACAAATTCAGTGCAGCGTTGGGCCCAGCGATAAACGACAAATACAACCAGAAATTCCCCCCCCCCCCCCTCGCCATGAATATTGGGGTTGGAAATTAGAAAGTAATTACTAGGTGCCAGTAACAAATCTTCTACGGGCCACTCGAAGGGGTGATTGAACTAGTAAAATGGCGTGTGGCAATTGCCATTGAAAACCGTTTTCATATATGTATCTAATAATGATCTATAAGAGTATTAATTTGGGTTTATTTGGGTAAGGGGGCGCCAACCGTAAGATCATAATGCACCACTCTAGCCTAGGGGATATGGGGAGGAGAGGCACATGCTGGTCAGAACCAGCCACGGTACTGGTAGGAAAGGGGGGTTCTCACGTCGCGGTCGTCGTCTTTTCATCGTCATCGTTCGTTGTGTATTTGTCACCGTCGTCGGGGAGGCCGTCAAGGGAAAGGGGCAGGTGGCCCCGACGACGATTGCCAGAGCTCGCCTCTAGTTTCGGAGAGTTTAAAATACTCCGCTCTTACTAGCTACTACTTTTCTTCTCTAGGCCAATTCTACCCCCGGGCCCAGACGGATTACTTATATAAGTATGAAAAAAGGACCATCTGAAAATTAATAGTATTATACAATTTTTAACAGTCTACATTTAAATGTATATTTAGAAATTCACTTGATCGGCAAATTCAGCTAATTTTACATACAGTCTGGATCACTTTACGACCTCCAATTTTCACGCAATCAATTTGAATTTTTGGGATGTTGTTTATAAAAGATGATCGCATAGCGCGATCAGAGCACATTTCAACATTAAAAAAATCCCTTTGCAAGCTTGGGACATAACTACAAATTACCTATTTAGTGAGATAATTACGGTTAGTTACAAAAAAAAAGTAAAACAATGTGCTCCGATCGCGCCATACACACATTCTTAATTAACATTTAAATGCAAACCACAACCCGAAAAGGACAAACGATAGAGCTTCAATGCAAGTGATCCTGTCTAAACCTCTGCATTCTGCGTCAAAGTCTCATTTGCTCGAGTGCATCCAACAGTCCCTTTAATATGGATCAAAATCTAATAAACGAAATTGGCTCATCCGGCAACGCGGTAGAAAACCCTACATTAAAAATGCAGTTCAAAGTTTTATTTAAAAAGCTACCTACATAGCCTTTCGATTTTTTTTTTTATAAAACACCAAATTTTGAAAAAACAGAATTCCGGTAAAACTAGAAAACTTAGTTTTACTTGTAAAAAAATACAGTTTGGATAATACTGCCTATATCAACAAATGTTTGGTCTATAGGAATTAATTTGCAAACTCTCCAATCCGAAATCGGTATGTGGCAGGTGACTTTTAACAATAACCTAATTGGCTAAGCAACAGGTGCCTTCAATAAAAAAGTCTGTGGAACGAGCATTTTTCAACCAATTTGTAAAATTTTTAATGTTTTACTTTTGGGAAACTTACCATTTCATGTTTTGATTAAATATTTTCAACAGCATTAAGAATTTCTCACTATTTTATAACATGTCAAAAAAGTGATTATTTTCCAAGATGGCGGCCACAAATTTTACTTTTTTGTATTTTTTTTCAAACTCGGCAATGTTTTTTTTAGTAAAATAATAAAGTTTCAATCATTCCAAGAAAAATCAAATTTTAATTAAAATAGTCAAACCCCTCCACCCTCACCCTCTGCAAGGGGTAGAAAAGTGACACCTAAAAAAATTATCAATCTAAAATTGTATTTTACTATTTGGAATATGCGGCGTTGCTCCATCACGAAAATCGAGCGGGAACCCTAAATCATACATTTGGGTAACCCACAGTTCTCGTATTCTTATCATTTTTAGTACATCAATATTAAGGTCACCACATAGTACAATATCTTTTTCCTTCAAGCAGTCCATCTCTAAGAGTTCATGTAATTTATTACTAGGAAAACGCTTAAGTCCCGCCGCGTTGTTGGATGAGCGTAATTGGTGCATTGAGCTGCCATGTGTTACGCGGATTTTCTGTTGTTCTGTGAAAAAATCATTACTTTGTCGAAGATTTTTTTTAATTAAATAAAATAAAATAAATAATAAACTTAATTTTTTTTTAAATCTTAATTTTTAAAAAAGATAAATATCGTAAAATTGCAATTTTCATAAGAAATAATTATTCGATTGCGCTCAAATTTAACACGGGTTATATTAATTCATGAAATTAAGGTTCTGTAACAAAATCATTAAAAACGGGATAAAGCATGTAGGTGTTATTAAGTCAAAGAATTTTTTTTAAAAAAAGAAAAAACCCGTAAAATTTCGATTTTTATGAGAAATAATTTTCGATTACGCTCAAATTTCACACGAATATCTTAATTCATGAAATTTAAGGTTCGTAAAAAAACATTCACCCGATAAAGCATGTAGGTTTTAAAAAGTCGTAAAATTTTTTTAAAAACAAAAACAAATCGTAAAATTGCGTTTTTTAAAAAAAAATTTTCCCGATTCATCAAAAACGTGGCTTTCTAATTTCAGAGTTTTTCGAAGGCCTCCATAAAATTTCATCGAATGGGAGTATCATTTTGCCGGAATCGTTTTAAACAAACACAAAAAAAACAAAAAAAAGGAAAAAAAAAAAAAACTTTCCCGGATTTTTTTCTCAGTTTATTGAAATGGAATCTTCGCTTCGCCGCTACGCTCATCCAAAAAAAAAGGTGGCAATATTCCTTTTGGAGATCTAAAAGGTAATAAGTTTTTGTGATTAAGAATCATGCGTATTTCCCTATCCAAACTCAAATCATTTTTTGTGAAATTTTTTAATTTTAAATATCTTTTCAAATTCCTCTACATTGATACCTTTTTTGAAAAAACAAACCCCTTTGCTTTTTGGGTTCCCTACAAAAGTGGCACTGGTAATCCCCCCGAGTTGTTCGGGACTTTTCGGGATCGTTAATGCATGTCAGTTATACAAAATAATCGGGGGTTTCCTCTTTAATAATTTTTCCAACTGCTCCCCTTTTTTTTTAAGCTGTGCATTTGATGCAAGTTTTTAAAATTTATTTTTTCCCCCCACCCCCATTCGGTTTTTGCTGTCACATTGGGCTGTTGTTAAGGATTCATTGGTGAAAGTGGTTTGCCAAAAAGGGTGAGTAAGTCTATCTTTTTCCATTTCAGAACTCTTCCGGCCACCTACCTGTCACCTCGCATTCTTTTAATACAAGTTTGCTGCTGCAAGATCCCCTCATTAAAACCAAAAACACACTATCATATCACTATACTACCCGTCTTCCAAGATGCTTGCGGATGAGTATAGGGAAATACTCCCGATCAGTTTTGTAGGAGAGGCCCCAGTTTTGGTTCTCCAGGAATTCAGGACCATCTGTCTTCATGTGGGTCTGCGGGTTTTTCTCGTTTTTTTCCGTGTTTTATCTGTTGATCCCCTGCATCTAAGTTGATCTCTTGGGTTCCATGCGCCTGATGGTTTGATTTGGGTTTTGCTTGGGGGTTTTGGATTCATTGACTTCGCCTTTAAAGGGTCATGTCGGAGCTTTCTTTGGGACCCCAGCTCGGTTTGGTACGGGTCCTCTGACCCCCCTTTTCCCACCAGTTCTGGGTTTGAGAGAAATTCACTGTTATTGGGTAGAAGGAACACGCAAATTTGCGGTAAAAAATATTTAGGATATGGTGGTGTTGAGCGGGCAATTTGTTTAAGTTCTATATGATTGTTATATGTGAAACTGGGGTATACCTAGAGTGTTTTGAAGAACAGTTCTAAAGTATTAATATAATACTCGATCTTTTGTTTGGGGGTTGAAAAGTTCGTAGGGGAGATAATACGATGATTGGGCGTAATGATATTTTTATGAATCACTGTCGATGTAAATTTAGATTTTTTTGAAAATGTTTTTGATAGGCCCACCACGGTCACTGAATGATGGACGTAGTGTATTTTTTAAACACTGGGTGATGAAAATATTTAGATTTAGAAAATGTTGTAGATAGCACGGTCACGTATGACGGGCGTAGGATATTTTAAAATCCCCCCTCGGCGATGAAAAATTTAGACTTTGAAAAGTCCGTTGATAGATGGTCACGTAGGGCTGGCGTAGTGATATTATATAAATCATCCCCCTGAAAATATTTAGATCTAGAAAATGTCCGTTTTAGCCGGTCATGTTTATGGGGGTAGTGATATTTTATAAATCACTCGGCGTGAAAAAAATTTAGAAATGTTCTAGATAGACGGCACTGTATGACTGGGGGTAGTGATATTTTTTAAATAATCGGCGATAAAAAATTAGACTTTTGAAAAATGTTCGTAGATAGCACGGTCACTGTATGTTGGAGTAAGATATTTTATGAATCACTCGGCGATGAAATTTAGACTTTTGAAAATTTTTTTTCAACCCACAAATTACTACAAAATATTGATTTTTACTTGACGACTTATAAAGGATGTAAAAAACCACAATCCAATTTATCCCCTGATAACAAAAACTTCACTAACAACTCTGATAAAAGGTTTGTACCATACCACCCAAGCTTTGGAGGTCGTCTAAAAAAAAAATTTTACCACGGAACGGCTCTTAAAAACCGACAGGCGTCATTTCCTCCCGGGTCGACTGTGAAAAGACAAACGACCCCAAGGTCCCACGCGACGAAACCACGTCCACTTAGGGCCCCCATCACAACACCCCCTGCGTCAAAAAAAAAAGCCTTTCCTAAGTCACTGGCTAAACTAGCTCCACCCCCCCGTAGCTTTCAGGTTTTTGAGAAACCCCACGAAAAATTTGGCTGTGCAAAATTAAAGGGCTTTTAAAAACCCCAAAAAAAATTTTTTTTCCCCCGTGATCTATAGCACAATATACACTTAAATGACCGTTTAAAAAAATTTTATCTTGAACTTTGATTTAACACATTTTTTATTTTTTTTTCATCCGAAATGGGGGTAAAAATTTTGTTTTTTAAAAAAAATTTCCCAAATCGGCTTTAACCTGATCTTTTTTGGTAACAAAATAATAGAGCATAGTACCAATCAAAACCCTTTATAACCGTGTCTGAAACTGTGCCCAAATATACCCCAAAAAACGCAAAAAATGCATTCCAAAATCACACCCCACTTTGGGAATCGGCATTATTTACCGAACATTGCCCAAATTACAAAAAAAATAAAAAGAATTTTCAGAAAAGGCTGCGAGTACGTCAATAATGGCCAATTATTTTTAGATCAAAATCCCCCAAGGTCCGGGGATAAAGAGTCCCCCTGCATGTTATTTTTATGGGAGATTTTTTCCCATAGGACCTAGCTCGAAAAAAAGCAGTTTGACAATTTTTTTGGGAGGTCAGGGGGCCCCAAAATTTTTTGTTGATTTCTAAATCATTACTAGTTGGCCCGAATGAAATATATTTTTTTAGTTTTGCGGTTTTTACCCCTTTTAAAACAAAAAATTTCGCATCCTTTTTGTGAGTGGGCTTACGACCTTTGGCTGAGAACAAAAATACCTTGCGAGGTATTTAAACCCCCCCTCCCCCTCCCATCTACTGCGTAGTTCGTTCTCCGAACACAGATAACATCAGTGAATCTAGGCCGATAGTTCACCCATGCAGAAAATCTCCAGACTATCCGTCGACAAGCTGGCTTAACTCCCCGCCATTTCATTCTATAATTTCAGACTTCTGTCGCAAAGCCACTGCAATTCTATTCATACTGTTTCGAGGAATCGACTTTTTTCTATGTCCCTGGCCCTTTGGACTGGTTCAGAACACGAAAACAACAAGGCGTTTCCATCACCTTGAACTCTCCATCGTCGGCCAATGTTGACAATAACCAATGTTGAGACTTATAATTAATCAAATTGGTGACTTCAAGATGGTAACTTCTTGACGTGGTCTTGAAGGTGGAAGTCAACAAATGCTGATATTCGTTCTGTCGGAGAGTTGAAACTTGATACGATTGGTCGTCCGGGATTATTTGGTTTGTGAATTTTCGGTAAAGTGTAGAATACAGCTGTCCTGGACTCCTCGGGGGTGAGAAGTTTAATCGTGTTGTTACTCAAGTTTTGAGAGGGACCGTGCTTCTCTAAAAATTTTACAATCCGTTTCTTGTGACTCACTGTAGGATCTCTTGTCAAACGTTTGTAGGTGGTCTCGTCTGACAGTTGGCGGTTCGCCTCCTCAATGTATGCGTCTTTGTCCATTACTACAGTCGTGGAGCCTTTATCTGCTGGTACAATTACGATGTTATTATTATTTCGCAGACTAGAGATGGCTTTCCGTTCTTGAATAGATAGATTAGACGTTTTAGACAACTTCTCTGTGAAGTCTGGAGATGCTACTTGTGTCATTATGTGGTTTATGTAAATTTCTAATGGGTGGTCAGAGGGAAGTACGGGGTCCCAATCAGAAGCAGGTTTAAATTTATTGATTGCTGGGTGCGTATTATTGTTGTATTCATGCATGTTTTCGTTGAAGTACAGTTTTAAACGGAGATTCCGCGCAAATGATAAAACATCATTTGCCAATTTAAAGTGATCAAATGAGGAGTGGGGGCGAATGTTAGGCCTTTTTTAAGCACTTCTAACTCTGAGTCCGACAGCTCGTGGCTAGACAGGTTCAATATTGCGTTGCTGGTTTCCTTTTTGTCATTAGGTACAACCCTGGGTGGGAGGGGTTGATTGACAGGAAGACGCGGGACACGAGCAAGTGGTTTCTCAAGTGTGCACAAGTCAGCGAGGGTGGGATGCTGGCCAATTAGGGGTGTGTGTGGCGCCTGGTCGAGGAATGTTGTCGGCAGCGCGAAGTTGTTCCTCATGTAGAAGCAAGCCAGCTTCGATAATTTGAATAAATACCTTGACGAATTATCGGACAGTTTTGAGACCGCACTCCTCAATATATCCTCAATTTGAGTGTCTAAATGTGGGGATGACATTCGCACAACTTTCACGAATGATACGAGCTTGCAATGATGTTACTAAACTAACTACAACTAAATACAAATACAACTACTACAACTAAATCAGCTGATGAACATCAATAGGTTTGTTTGGTTTGCTACACGAACTTACACTTTACACTAGTGTAGGCTCAAAATGTCTAAAAAGCGTTTTCGTATTAAGTGTAGTGTAAAGTGTAGCCGTTTGGTTTGACTTCGTGTAGTGTAAAGTGTAGAATTTCTACACGAGCTCTAGGAGGTCGTGTAGGGTGTAGGTGTAAAAATTTAGGCGCAACATTTGAAGAGAAACAGCTTAAAACATGATGAATGACACATTCTTTCATTGACAATCCGATATAACTCCTAAAATCAATAATAGTCTATAATTACGTATTAGAAAACTGATTCGAAGTATTTTATTTGTGGCACTATGTTTTGTGATGAGGGCAAATGCGTAGGGTACTCTAACCTCAATTAGGATAAGCACTATTGAAGTTTATGTTCCAAATAGCTTTTCATCGTTCAGATAGTACACATTTTCTATCATTTTGACTCATTTAGTGCCTTCAACAGTACTGTTTGTTGTTTTATTATTTTTTTTAGTTTGACAGTTCGATGTGAGCGAATCTAGTGTAGAGTGTAGCTTAAAAAACGTTTGGTTATCCTGGGTAAAGTGTAGTGTAATTTGATTTCAAGGCCTACACCTACACTACACAAGTCTACACTACACTAGGTAAACCAAACAAACCTATTGCAAGCTCGTATCATTCGTGAAAGTTGTGCGAGTTGCACTCACTCACTCACTCACTCACTCACTCACTCACTCACTGTCTCACTCACTCACTCACTCACTCACAAACACACACACACACACTCACGCACACACTCATGTGCACGTATTGGAGACCCTCTAGCCACCCTCCACCCCCACTTCTTCTTCTCCCCCCCCCCTACTCTAACCTCTCCTGGTCAACAGCTTCGTAGACCAGAACGACCGAAGAAGGCAAGGCCGAAACGTCTCGTGACTATTTAGTGATTAGTTTGTGTATATTTTTATCTGTGTTCTACTATGGCAGCTACCTCCACATCTCAGGTAAGCTGTTGACTCCTATCTCTATCCACATTAATTATACCTAGCCTGTTGGCATCTACCTATTATTATTATATATATATATATATATATGTTAAGTTATACTTTACGGAAATAATCACGCTTTATTGGATGTTTAAAACAAATATTTAATTAAAACTTCAACGTTTCAGAAGACTAGGCTTCCATTTTCAAGAAGAGTTGGTATAAAATAATAAAAACAAAACATCAGCAACACAATAACAATAACAAGAAGACTAAATCTCTTATTGTTGAATCACCCATTGACCCACAGGTAAAAAAGTATCTAATACCTAGGGAAAAGTCATCCCGAATTCCACGGCTGTATGGTCTTCCAAAGATCCACAAAGCTAATCTACCATTGAGACCGATTGTCAGTGCTGTAGGGTCACCGACGCAGGCTCTGGCAAAGCATCTTGCCAATTGCTTACAGCCTTTTACAGAAGATGCTAAATCGTACGTTAAAAACTCAGTCCACTTCATAAGTCTACTGGAGAATATAACATTAGATCCAGGAGATATACTTGTAAGTTTCGACGTAGTATCCCTGTTCACAAAGGTACCAGTAGATGAAGCCATGAAAATAATTGCGGAAAAGTACCCAATCTCGAAACACATTGTCACCTTGTCTCAACATTGTATGTCTTCTACTTATTTTATTTATGAAGGACAATTCTTTAAACAAGTAAAGGGTGCACCGATGGGCTCTCCACTCTCACCAGTTGTTGCAAACTTGTACATGGAAGATTTCGAGACCCGAGCCCTTGAGTCATCCATACATAAACCAAGAGTTTTCTTGCGATACGTCGATGATTATTTTGCCATTTGGCAACATGGCGAAGAAGAGCTACCTAGTTTTTTGGATCATCTTAACTCTGTACATCCTGACATTCAATTTACAATGGAGGTTGAAGTAGATGGAAAATTGCCGTTTCTTGACACTTTAATAATCCGGAGACCTGATGGGCGCCTAGGTCATACTGTGTACAGGAAGCCAACTCATACCAATAGGTATTTGCAGGCCTCTTCACATCATCACCCGTCACAACTTCGTTCAATAGCTTTTACTTTGGCTACACGTTCGCGACGAATAACCGACGTTGAACATTTGGAAGAAGAAGGTTCTGCCTTACGTGGAGCACTGCTTGGTAATGGCTTTCCAAACCGGTTGTTTTACAAGGCTTGGAATAGAAAAACAAGAGCGGAAATACAACTTGCTTCGGTAGACGTCGAGCCATCAGTTCAACCAAGAGCTACTGCATATTTGCCATATGTGAGAGGGACAACAGACCGGATCGGCCATATACTAGCTCAAGAAAACATCAAGACGGTTTTTTCAACAGACAGGACCCTGGGTAAAAATGATTGGTGGTCCTAAAGATAAGATACCTTTGGAGGGTTGGGGCGTCTACGAGATCCCATGTGCAGACTGTTCCCAGACTTATATTGGCCAGACAGGGCGAAAAATGTCAATGCGCCTACAAGAACACATGCTTGCAGTCAACAAGCTGGGAAACCACTTCTGCTTTGGCGCAACATGTCAAGAAAAAGGGTCATTCGATAGATTTTGAAGGAATGAGGTCTCTTGCCATGATCAGCCATCTGACTAGCCGTATCGTCAGAGGCAGTAGAAATTGAAAAACGCCCTTATAACTTGAACAAGCGAGATGATGGCAAACGACTGGCCCAGTCTTGGAAGCCTGTTTTGGCAAATAGATTGGTGCCTGAAAACCATAAAACAGATAATCCAGACTCTGCGCTGGATACACATGGTCCAAGAGTCGTGCCAACAGTTGACCAGAATCTTCCTACAAGAATGTTGACGAGAAGTCAACATTTAAGTCCTACAATTTCCAGCGATTCTACATCAGTTGAAGAACAGAATCAGCCTGAGAGAAGGGTGACTAGAAGTCAAGCAAAGCGCTTAGCACAGTGATGTGGTTAAAAAGTTTTCACTGCACCTGATTTGCTTTTGTACTTACTATTTGGTTTGCCTTTGTAAGGCGGTTAAGTTTGTTTATAGTTTTATTGTGTTGCTGATGTTTTGTTTTTATTGTTTTATACCAACTCTTCTTGAAAATGGAAGCCTAGTCTTCTGAAACGTTGAAGTTTTAATTAAATATTTGTTTTAAACATCCAATAAAGCGTGATTATTTCCGTAAAGTATAACTTAACATAAACCATGAATCACGAAAGCCTACAACAGAACATATATATATTATATATATATGTTAAGTTTTAAATTTTCGCGGACATAAGTAATGTAATTATTCACCATTTTTTCTGGGTTTAGTCTCACGATAAAACGAGTAGGTAGTCTCAACTTACCCCACCTCACCCGAGGTTTCGAGAGAATAACATCTCCCATTAACCAGGGTCACCACCATGACGCGTTGTTCCCCGTTCGGCAATCCCTAACGACTGACTGGTGTCTCGTCTCTGCATATGTTGCGCGCGCATCCGCGTGTTGTCATCCTCCCAGTGGCGGGAATCGAAGCCTGAAGCGTTTGAGCCCTAGCCATGCTTCTTGTCACAGGGCCTCGAATCTCGCTGGGCATGTTGTCCTCACATGTCTTCTTTTCAATTACGTTTTTTCCGAATTGTTCTTAAATACTGCTATTTTATTTCCTGAGCCGTCTTGATGCACGGGGGGAGGTTTGAAGTTGGAGTTATGTTTATGTAGCACTGGTAGCTGGTAGCCATGTGGCTGGTAGCCATTGACCGTCATCCCGTTTGTTTAAATTATGTGGTCTTTTTTCTATTTCAATAGCTTCTCTTACTATTCTAAGTGGGTAGTTTTGCATTGTGGCCAAAGTTCTAGAACCCTCGAAATCAATTTTGTGCCCCGTGTTTCTAACATGTTGTGCCAAAGCCGAAGTTTCTCTGTTTTGTTTAACAGCGAGACGGTGTTCGTCCACCCTCACCGAGATGCGTCGGTTCGTTTGGCCCACATATACGTCTTGACACGTGCTGCACGGAACTTCATACACACCCTGGTATTCAAAGGGGATATAGTCTTTAGCACTTCTAAGCATGGCTCCTATTTTGCGATGTGGACGGAAAATCGTCTTTATATTGTTTTGAACATGTTGAACATGGCGGCAAGTGACGAGTAGTGTGTGTGTGTGCCCCCGGTAATAATTGCAATATTAACAGTAACAATCTAGTTTCCGGTGGTGTCGAGTTGTGTATGTATTGAAATTAATCATAATATTGTGTAAGTTAAGTTCCAAACATGATGGATGAAGAGATTACGAAGAAAGTATCAATTTCCGTAATAGAAGCGTTCAAAGACGCGACAATCCTTCAAAGTATTGTGGATGCATTGTTGCCAATGCTCATCCCACTGATTGTGAAGGAAGTGGTCGCGGCGATTTCAAAAGATATTGAGACTAAAAACATCATGCAAGCCCAAGACAACACTCATTTGGCTAGGATTGCAAACCTGGAACGGGATCTACTCCGAAGAATAGATGAACTTGAACAATATCAAAACAGGTATAAAGAATCTTCGGTATCCCCGAATCAAGGGGAGAAAATACCGACCAGTTGGTACTTAAATTTACTAAAACGGTAAAATTGGTGACGGTGGCTTAGACCTGGATATCCCGGGAATGGGAATATCGCGATCACACGAATTGGTCCCCCTCCGGCCCTCGGTAAAAACCTGCCCCCAAGGGCCCTATCATAGTAAGGCGGGGCTAGTTACAGGCAGAGAGACGACAATATACCGCAACAAAAGATATTTACGAAGGTACCAAGATCGTTAAAAGGGAGGATCTCACTGCTACTAGGCGACAAATACTACAAGAAGCGATTGAGAAGGTGGGGAATGCGGAATGTCTGGACACAAGACGGGGTCATCTTCTGGTCTTCAACAAGAGACGAGATATGGAAACAACGCTGGCTGGTCTCAGAATCAACTCGAAGGGTGTGTCGAGCCACCCACTGACCGAGAGCGACGTAAAAACCAGCCCTGCACCTGACCCCAAGGCCACGTCTAGCAACTCCGGTCAACACAATAGAGCGCGCGCAGATGCGCTTTTAAACCAGGGGACTCGGACTAATCATGCCGGGGGAACTACTCGTCACGGGCCTACAGGCCTGTATAACACACATCTAGAACTTAGATAGATTAGTTATTTGAATCTAAATTAAAACTACCCCAATAATCCAGGGGAAACATAATATTGTTATTATAGACGTAAATACTAAGTTTATTTTTTACTTTTATTATTTTTAAATTTTATAAATGATAGGATTAAAAACCTTTAGATCTGGATGGCAACAATAATGAAGAATCCCATTGTGACGACATAGATAATTTTAAACAGTTAATTAACCACAACCAATTTAAACTCTTTCATACCAACATTAGGGGAATAAACAAAAACTTTGACCCTTTTCAGGCCCTACTATACCATACCGAAACACTTTTTGATATTCTAATTCTTACAGAAACCCAAAATAGAACACAATCAAAGCAATAAGAATTAAAACACTATATAACGCATATCACATACCAACTAAAATTACATCCCATGATAGCCTCTCAGTATATATTAACGAAAACGCATTTGAAAATTTGAATATAATTGAGTTACCTGCTTTAAAACTCAAGCAAATGGAGTAATATTAAACTTGAGAGAAATAATGAAACTATCAATATCCTTGTATTTTAGGTCTCCTTCATCTAATGCTAAATTGTTCACTGAAGAACTAGAACAAATAATGTCGACTCATCTTAAGGGCAGCACAATATAGTTGCAGGGGACATAAATATAAATACTTACCAACCTAGCGATGCTGAATATAATATTCTAATGATTACCTTAACGTAATGTTTTTAATGGATACTTACCATGCATTAAAGAACCTACCAGAGTTAAAAACAACTTCTCAAAAGTGTTATAGACCACTTTTATCTAAATTCGCACATTACATCATACACTTCATTAATCTTACAAACTAATATAACAGATCACTACCCAACATATCTAGGCTGGAGTACAACTAATAATAATAGTAAAAACAACGAACATATTCAAAAGACCACTTGTGCCACCAAAAATTGATAACGATACTCTTATGGCATTAATCGAAGATGAGAGCTGGAATGATGTCATTAACACTAATAACTCAAATGATGCAGCTGTCACTTTTATAAATATTTTTAAAAACACATGTAATGAATGCTACTGTTCCATTAAAGATAAAAAAAATAAAAACTTTAAAATCATGGATGACAGTCGGAATAGCTACATCAATGAAAGAAAGGATAAACTACACAAGAAAGTACTAAAAGACCCCACTAATGAAACTCTAAAACTCCGTTACAAAATGTATCGAAATAAAAAAAACTCTGGTAAAAGACAGGAAAAACAAGTATTACCAAGATAAAATAGCAAATGCTCATAATGACGTAAGAAAAAAATTGGCGGGTAATTAACGAGGGGGTGCCCAAAAAGGAATAGATCTAAATAGAAATTAAGAAAATTCAAACAGACAAAGGGGTTGTTCTAACAAAAAACAATCCTGTAATGGTTGCTAATGAATTTGTTGACTTTTTTTAGTGATATAGGGAAAACAATGGCAAACAAAATAATCAGTAGTAAACTTCCACACACTACAAAACATTCAAATAAACTAAAATCGAGGGACAAAGTTAATCCAAAGACTATCTTTTTGAGGCCAGTTGATGAAGACGAAATCATAGAGTACATCAATGTGCTGGGCATGCGGACGTCACCTGGGCATGATGGGATACTTACATCAACCTTAAAACTAGTGAAGAACTCTATAACTCAACCCCTCATGCATATCATTAACATAGGTTTCATATCTGGAGAATACCCAGATATTCTAAAAAAAGCTCAAATAAAACCCCATACATAAGAAGGATGATAAAAAATAAATTAAGTAATTTCAGACCAATCTCTCTCACATCAAATATTTCAAAAATTTATGAAAAAGCTATAAAAAAAAGATTCAATGACTTTCTGAAACTAACGATATTATTTCTGACAATCAATTTGGATCCGAAATTCGTTTAAACACGCAGGACGCAATTCTGAAATTAACCACAGAAGTACATACCGCATTAGATTTAAACAAAAAACCGCTAGCTGTATTCTTGGATTTAGCTAAAGCATTTGATACGGTTTCACACGAATTATTACTAAACAAATTAAATAATTATGGTATACGTGGCATCGCAAAACACCTTATAAAGAGCTATATAACTGATCGGGAACAAATGGTGACCATAAATGGTCACCCTTTGTAAACCCAAAAATAATTGAATACGGAGTTCCCCAGGGTTTCAGTGTTGGGACCTTTACTCTTACCATCTTTATTAATGAATTGTGTAATGTATAATCGATTTGGAAAAATAATTTCATTTGCTGACGATACAGTGCTAATTATTTGTCGGCAAAAAAAAGGGATGAAGTTTACAAAAAAAACTCAACGAAAACTCTCTAAAATACAGCAGTGGCCCAAACGATAACATCCTCACTCTCAATCTGGAAAAACGGAATTTTTCACCTTTTCTGCCCCGATTGCCAACCAGCCTACTCAAAAACAAACATACAACTCCACTTAACTGATTTTCGAACCCCCTATCCATAGTAATAACACTACCTGCCCCAAATGCCATGTAATTAAGAAAGTGGCTCATATAAAATATTTAGGTGTAATAATCGACCAACATTTTTAAAAAGGAATTGTCATATTAAAATGATCACATCTAGGTTAAAAAATTGTCGTACATTTTTATACGTTAGAATTTCTGACAAAAAACTTCCTTAGAAAATATACTTTGCCTTGATACAATCTTCACTTATTTATGGAATACTGAGTTTGGGGAGGAGCTATGACACTCACATACATCAGCTAAACGTAATTCAAAAGCTTGTTCTAAAAATAATCCTTAAAAAACCTAAATTCTTCCCGTCGAAATTACTTTTATTGAAACTAATACCTTAAGTGTTCGCAAACTCTACGTTAAATTATTTTGCACTCATATTTATAAAAACTTAAATCAATACAAAAAAGTAAATCATGCAATAAACACTAAATCCCAAAAATGTCAGCCTAATAACCCTACTTGCGAAACTCACATTAACTCAAAGACACGCCGTATTTTAGGGCCCAAACTATTTAATTCCCTCCCATTACCAATAAGAACCACTGTACGAAGCAGTCGATTCAAAATTGATCTAACGAAATGGGTTTGGGCCCGCTGTTCACAACAATATATTGAAGATGTAACCAACAACGTGTTATCTAAATAAGAGTCATATTATAACTCCTGCTTGCCATTCCCCCGGTTCTAATTCTTCATTATTTATGACTATACCCAGCATTGTATTAATTCTGTTTGTGTAGGTATTGTTTTAAAAAAAAGTTATCTGTGTGTACATATCCTATTGTTATAGTTATAATTATAATGTATCCTCAAATGTAACAGATTGTTATCGAAAAGGTTTTTTTTTTTTTTAATTTTTTTGCATCATAGCAATAATTTTATATCAAAATAAATAGTATATGTGAAATGAGTTGTTATAAACTAATAATAGTAATTTAGTTTTTACTTTACTTTTTACTTTTTACATCTTACTTTTAATTTTTACTTTTTACTTTTTACTTTTTACTTCTTACATTTTTACTCTTTAGGTATTACTTTTTACTAAAACCAACATTAAATTCTCTGTACAATTACCTCTAGGAACTGCTCTCGTTCAAACTATGTTTTTGAGGGCAGCACACTAGAATATATCTTTTACCTGTTGCAATTACCATGTAATGTACTACTGACAAATAAATAAATAAATAAATTTTCTAAGTAATCTTCCTACTTTATCAGTAACCCCCTTCATGTAGAGTAGGTGAACCCAGGGTGCCGACTTCTCTTTCTCCTCTGCATTTTTGCTTTTCATCGCAATTGGAGTATCGGTTTAGCCCCAATCGTGTAGACAAACACACAAAAAAACAAAAAAAAAAAAAAAACATTCCGGATTTTTTTCTCCAGTGTAGTGAAATGGAATCTTTGCTTCGCTCGCTACGCTCATCCAAAAAACTTAATTTTATTAATTAATATATTCGTGTGAAATTTGAGCACAATCGAAAAATTATTTCTTATGAAAATCACAATTTTACGATTTTTTTTTATTGTTAAAACATTCTTCGACTTATAATACCTACATGCTTTATCCGATTGTAAAGATTTTTCACAGAACCTTAATTTCATGAATTCATATATTGGTGTGAAATTTGAGCGCAATCGAAAAACAATGTCTTATGAAAATCGCAATTTTACACTTTTTTCGTTGAAAAAAAATTCTTCGACTTATAACATCTACATGCTTCATCCGATTGTAATGATATTTTCACAGAACCTCAATTTTATGAATTTATATATTTGTGTAAAATTTGAGGCGCAATCGAAAATAATTACCTACATGAAATTGGAATTTCACACTTGATTTCGTTTAAAAAACATTTACGGCTCATCCAACAACGCGCCGAAAAAGCGTTGCGGAGCTTCCTAGTTATTGTTATGATTATTTACTAGCACTTTGTCTGCTTGCTGTCGAAAAGTATTAAGGACAACAGCAGTGAATGGACAAATTTTTGCAATAGTGGGGGAGCATAGGGTATGAAAACATGCTTCCGTGGCAGCTAAGGTGAAAGAGCTATGTATCTGGTATCAATCGATCGTATGATCCATAGAAAAACAATTTCGATGTGAGAGTCTTGATATTTTGGCTGAGACCTGCCATATCTAAAACAGATGGCCGGCCGCTTTCGAATTTAAAACTAGCGTATCTCGTAAGTATTTGACGATTGTTAATTCAAAGGTAACCATTCGAAAGGTAACTGATAGAAATTTAAATAATGAAACAAATTTTAACAAAAATCTCAATGTTTGAGGTATGTTTTTTCTTACAAAAACTCTAACTGTTTACTTTACACTTTCTCGTTATGGAACGATATTTACCCCCCCCCCGTGGTAAAAAGGTTTTACGTTTTCTTAAGTTGCATTTTTGGTAGATTATTTCTATGGTTTATAATGAATCCATGCATTTAATTTTCTGACAAATTATAGCCTGAGTTTATGTATTGAAGCGATGGCATGTGTAGATGAATATATGCTTCGACTGTGTGATCTTTATGTTTCAAATACATTTTGTCGAGGCACAATTGGTGAACAATTAGATATTGTTATAAATCGATTCGTATGACCGAACTTTATCAATTTTGAATGGGTAAATTGTCGATTTTGTTACTGAGACCTCCCTGGGAAAAAAACAAGATGCCGCCGGCATTGAATATTTTAACTAAAAATCTTTAAAAACTATTTGCCGATTTCAATTCGAAATGTACCTTGAAAAGGTAATAAAAAGAGCTACAAAGAATATCAAACAATTTTCCAGAAGTTGAATTTTTTACAGGTTATGTTTGTTTTGAGATTTTTGTATTTTTAACTATTTTTCAGAGCACAATAGGTGAATAACAACTATGTTTGGTATCAATCGATTCGTTTTGAACCCGTGATTTACAATTTTGAGGGGAAAAATCGATTTTGTTACTGAGGCCTTCCCATGGCAAAAAAACAAGATGGCCCGCGCCAAGAAACCTTTTGACGCGCATATCCATTAAAGTCTATATTCCGATTTTTAATTTACGTATACGTGAAAACAGGTAATTAAAAGAGAAAAAAACTATATATTATCATTTTGTTGACACATTAATATTGACTGAGGTTAGGTTAACAAAACTTTAATCATTAACACACTCGTCATCGGTAGGGGAACTTTATGCGATATATTTACCATGACAAAAACGGTTTTGAACTATGTTTGGCTTGTTATTCCGTAGAATATCTATTATGTATTCAATGAGTCTTACTTATATGTTCCCCGCCAAATTATATCCCGAGATAAATGCATTTGAAGCGACGGCTGTGAAATGAATAATATATGTCATCGAGTTATTGATCTTGATGTTTTAAACACATTCGTAGAGGCACAATAATTGATGAAAGGATTATGGATATGGTATCAATCGATTCGTAGAAACGTACTTTAACAATTTGATGGAGGTACCCGTCGACCAAAAAAAACAACAAGATGGGCCGCCCCGGAAAAAAACTTTGAAGCTACATATTTCTAAGATACATTGACAGATTCAATTTCAAAGGGTACCGTGAAAGGTAATTAAAGGAGCAAAAAATAAAAGTTATAAATTTGCAATTTTTACGAAACTTTTATATATTTACTGAGGTTATTTCTTCGTACTACAACTCGATTGTTACAGTTATGGAACAAATATAACATAATATATGATATATTTGTTAACCTAGTTTTATAGTAAGAGACTTGCGCTGTTATTTGGTACATAGACAGAAATTAAATAAAAGTTCTTCCACCGGGGATTGAACTCGGGACCAGTTGGAAGAAGTATGACATGACAGCTCTAGGTCCCGAGTTCAAACCCCGGTGGAGGATTTTTTTAAATTCTGCATTAATATATAATTTTTTTGTTTGTTTTTAGAGATTTCGTGGCCGAAATGTATGTCATACTGTCATACTTTTCCATCTGGTCCCGGGTTCAATCCCCGGTGGAAGAACTTTATTAATTTTGGCTATGGTACCAATAATACAGAGTCAAAGTCTCTTACTATAAAACTAGGTTAAACAAAATATATACATATATTGGTATATTTGTTCCATAACTAGTAACAATCGAGTGTGTTAACAAGATAACATCAGTAAATATAAACGTTTCGTGAAAAATTGCAAATTTATACTTTTTGCGTCCTTTAATTACCTTCCAACGGTACTTTGAACATGAAATCTGTCAATTAGCGTAGAAAAATGTAAGCTTCAAAGTTTTTTTCGGCGGCCATCTTGTTTTGTTTGCGACGGGTACTCTTCAAATTGTAAGTACGTTAATAACGATCGTTGATACCAGATTACATAATCCTTTCATCAATTATTGTGCCTCTACGAAATGTGATTAAACACCTCAAGATCAAAATACTCGATGCTATATTATCATTTCCACATGTCGTTCGCTGTCAAAGTGCATTATCTCGGATATATTTGTCGGAACATATAGTAAGGACTCATTGAATAACATAAATAGATATTCTACGGATAAACAAGCAAACATATTCAAAAAACCGTTTTGTCATGTCAATATATGTCGCCATAATTTCCATACCGATGACGAGTGTGGTAAAGTAATTAAAGTTTTTTGTAACATAACCTCAGTATAATATTAATTTCAACAAAATGATAAATATAGTTTATTTCTCTTTAATTACCTTTTCAACGGATACGTAAATTAAAAAATCGGATATATACTTTAATGATATGCGAGTCAAAAGTCATTGGCGCGGCCCCATCTTGTTTTTGCCATGGGAAGGCCCTCAGTAAAAAAATCGAAATTTTTCCATCAAAATTGTTAAAATCACGGTTCAAACGAATCGATTGATACCCCAAACATAGTGTTTCACCTAATTGTGCTCTGAAAAAAATCGTTTAAAAATACAACAATCTCAAAACAAACATAACTTAAACAACAACATTAACTTTCTGAAAATTGTTTGATATATCATTTGTAGCCCTTTATTACCTTTTAAATGGGACCTTTAGAATTGAAATCGGCGAAATAGTTTTAAAGAGTTTTTAGTTAAAATGTTCAATGACGGCGCGCATCTTGTTTGCCCCAGGGAAGTGTCTCAGTAAAAAATCGAAATTTACCCATTCAAAATGTTTAAGTTCGGTGCATACAACGAATCGATTCTATACCCAAATATATAATGGTTAACCCAATGGTGCCTCGACAAAATGTATTTGAAACATAAAGATCACACAGTAGATAGCATATATTCATTACACATGCATCGCTTCAATACATAAACTCAGGGCTATAATGTCAGAAAAAATAAATGCATGGATCATTATAAAACACATAGAAAGCAAACTACCAAAAAGCAACTAAGAAAATGTAAACCTTTTACCTAGTAAATCGTTCCATAACGAGAAAGTTGTAAGTAAACCGTTAGAGTTTTGTAACATAACTCAAAACATAGGATTTTCGGGAAAATTTGTTACGTTAATTAAATTTCTATCGTTTACATTTCGAATGGACCTTTGAAATTAAATCGGTCCAATACTTACGTAGATACGCTAGTTTAAAATTCGGAAAGCGGCGGACATCTTGTTTTAGATATGGCCGGTCTCAGCCAAAATATCAAGACTCTCACCATCGAAATTGTTTATCTATGGATCAATACGAATCGATTGATACCAGATACATAGCTCTTTCACCTTTTCGGCCACGGAATTACCTATGCTCCCCTACTACAAGGGAAAGTAAAAAAAGTTGACTTTCCTTTGAAGAATGAGTGATTCCAAATAAATAGTACAAATATTACTTTGACCAATTATTTGACCAGCTTGCCATCCCTCCTTACCCTGTTACCAACCTCCAGATATACTTTAAATCTTTCCTACAAGTAAACAATGCACTTTAGAAAAGTTTAAACTGCTCTCCAAATCTTTGCAGATGAATGTTTTTATCTATTTCGTAAACATGCAGCCAGTCAGTTCCTTATTGCTGCGAGTCCCATCAGTATAACACAGGTTGGTCAGTAATAATAATTAATAAGGCAGCAAGGTTCCATACAACTGTGCTCATGTATTTCAATGCAAATAATATTATAATACCTACTAAGACATACAGTACATCATTAAGTAAGAGTGCTACGTGCTTATAATGAAGGTATTTCAAGTTCAAATTACATTTCATTGTATTTTAGTATAATATTCACATGTGAAAGTTTAGAGCCTAAAGAATTCAACACAGATGTTGGAAGATATGGCTTCAGCAAGTTTGGGTTCAGCCAAAATGGCTTCCACTATGAGACCGTTAAGTGAAAACTTTGGTTATTACTCGGATAAATGTACAAGTAACATACTTAGTAAATAAAAAAATGACGTTCCTGCGTTTCTATTATAGGTCCCGTATTAAAGATAGTTGTCATGAACACTCAACACGAGTTACTTGGTCTGTAGAAATATTACATACAATACAAAATTTATGGATAATATCCACAAATATTTTGTTGAACAATACGTTCAATAATGGACACAATTTATTTTTGAAAAAAAATATTTTCAGAAATTTGTCTTTTGTATATAATAACATTGTATTGTGGGCCTAAATAAAAATAAAACAAGAATCAAATCCCTATGCCCAAACTGCCATCTCCGACAATTTTTTTTATACTCAAACTATTGATATAATCTTTAGTATGAACATTATAATATACTCGATTCGAACAACATGTAAAAACATTAAATTCAGGCAAATATATTTGTACATTACATTATTGTACATATACATCAGCATTATGGATTTCTCACAATTTGATAACATGTCTAAAAAGTAAAAAGTGATTATTTTCCAAGATGGCGGCCACAATTTAATTTTTGTATTTTTTAAAAAACCTTGGCAATGGTTTTTAGTAAAATTACAAAGTTTCATGAATGATTTCCCAAGAAAAAAATCAAATTTTAATTAAAATAGCCAAAACCCCCCCTCCACCCCTACATGAAAGGGGTAGAAAAAGTGACACCCAAAACAAATATCAATCTAAAATCGTATTTTACTACTTTATTTGGAATATGCGGCGTTGCTCCATCAAAACAATGGAGCGGGAACCCTAAATCATACGTTTGGGCCACCCACTAATACGAACATTTACAAATAGCATAGGACCCGATTCTAGTTTTGGCTATTGATTGTTGCGTTACAACAAGAAATTCCGATAAAATCAGTTTCACCCCCGTCTGGATGTAAAGGTACAACTTTTACATAAAAAACAGACGGCGGTGATCAGACTAGAAAAAGAAGAAAGTGACAGCTATCAAGCAAAGGCCTATCTCTCTGTCATATCTATCCATTAAACTGCCCGTGGAAAACTGTGACATTCGAGTCATGTACAAAGTTAAAAATTTAATAGGCCTATTTGATTTTATTGTAAACAATGGTTGCCAGTAATTTTGAAAAAAATTTGTCTCAAAACTAATGATAACGCCAGCCCCAGTGCTGCTCTCCCACAGCAGACAAAATAAAAAAAATGTCACTTCCGCCCCAATCGGGTCCTATGCTATTATAATAGGAAACGAAGAAACCCAGGGCATTGAACCAAAATTTTTTTTATTTGGTTCGGTTTTCGATTCAAGACAATTATTTGACTTGGTTTTGGTTCAATTGAAACCGGTTCGACACCGATTACGTATGTTTTAGTACATTTTAGAGGTAAAAATATCAATATAATACATAGCATATATTTTTTAAATCATTGAAAACAGGTATGGTTTTTAAACCATATTATTAACTGGTACATGCAGTGCTCCACCTTGTTCGTCCACTGCTAATGGCAACCCATAAACATTGTTTAAAGCAAGCGTATCAACATCTGCATTTGCAAAGTTCTTGATATCCACTTATGATTATGAAGAAAGTAATTTCGTTTTAAAAATGGTTTTGTGCGCCCCTAAACAAGAGCATATTTTAAAAGCTAATATTTTTTACCCTTGCCCTTCCCATTGTCAACAAATCGTTTCCCGCCGAAAAAAGGTTTTTGTTGAAGACGGGAAAATCAATTTAAATTTTGCAATTTTGGCGATTGGGCTATTTGAGATTTAGTGATCCGAAATTGCCCTGAACTGAAAAAAGGCAAAATTCAAACTTAGGTTTACGTTTCGGTTTTTGGTTCGGACACTTTTTGACAACGGTTTTTGGTTCAGGAAAAATGTTGGTTTATTTCGGTTTTGAACCGGTTCGATGCCCTGGAAGCAACACATTTGAAAACCTTTGATTGTTCAAAGATTATTTTTTTATTTAAAAATTTAAACTTGAGATTCCATCATGATTTAAGTGATACCTTTACTTAATAATATTATTGCAGAATTCAAACATATTTGCCCAAACAATTGTTCAAATATTAATAACATTGAGTGTGTGTTATCGACCTTTAAAAAAATGTATTTTAGCGTGGAATTACTGATAATTATTGCAAACGCAACGCAAATGGTGGTTGGGTGGAAAAAATATATTGAAGCCATTAGAAGCGTCAGAAAAAGTCTACTATGAGCCGAAAAGACAAATGAAATTTGGCGCAAACAGTGAAGCGAACAAATTATTTAGGCTTAACTTTCAGATCATGAATATTTTGAACACAGTACCACAATATTTCATATCAGTGATGCTAATTTGGATTTAATACAATCAAAATATTTTAATTCCTAGTGTTGCCGGCTAATTGCAATTTGATCGTTAAGCCGTTACTGCATCGAGGAACTGCTTAAATATACAAGGTCCTCTCTTTACCATGTAAAGTACAATTGTATTTATTTTAAACCATATTTACCCATCACATAGTATATGAATGACATCCCTCACAGAGTATGATACACTGTACGTGATTCATAAAATTATCAACATACAAAAAAATACAGACAAAATATACATAGATACAATAAATGCTACCTTTTTACGAGGCTAAAATTCCAAAGAAAATATTCACATTTTGGACGGTCTTATATACAAAATAATCATCCTTTTATAATAATTCAATAGTCAATAATCTTTATATATAAATATAATAGATGTTCAAAACTAAAAAATAATAAAAATCCAAAAACACATTGCTTTCGTTCAGAAAAGAACCATTACCTTACGACTTTGCTACAATAATGAAAAAACAACTGAAAATTTCCTGGACCAGAACAGGGCCCACGCAAGAAGACGAAAAACATCTCGGCGAGATTGCGGCACAACAAACGTTCTGCAAGTCTTAAAGTTGCTGATATGGTTGCGATGATGTAAACATTTAAAAAGTAATTGACGTAAGCCATCAGAATAATTAAGCCTCGCATTTTGATTCACGAGTTGATGCATTTAATCAAAATATTAACTAAAAAACATTCATAAGGCAAAAACCCGCAAACTTAAAACGCCGCAGGAAATGATTGTTAGTATTTAAATGTCTTGGTAATATTCAACTGAAGTATTGGCCCATATTCAAACTTCTACTGAGCTCATCGTTGCCATTGCATCAATGTCTTCTTTTAGTATGTCTGGTTAAATATGAACGAGGGCCAAATTTTGCTTTAGCATCACTGCACAACATACATTTATTATTGCATCTTGCCAAAAAGACCCAACACAAAACTACTTTCAATGGTTGTAACTCGTACATACTTTTAAGAGAAACATCTTTATGTTTCACAAATTCACAAATGTTGCGCAGATAGTCCATAGTGAAATCTGGAGAACCAACCCCAAATTAGCAACATGGAAATCAACCCTGAAATTAACAAATCCATTCAGCGGGATATCGAACCCTGGTATCCAACAGCCGGTAGGGTGCTTTTTACCCCTAAGCCACCAAGATGGTTTTAAATTCAGAACATCTGGATTGTTGGTGCATTGTAGATCTGAGAAATAAACCTAAATTAGTAGTTCCACAGTGAAGTTGTGACTAAGAAGATGAGCAAAAAATGCGCTGGTTCAGCAAAATGTTCACAATGGCTGATAAAGTAACGACCAAGTGAGGGTAGAAGAGAACACTATTGCATTGTTCAATACTTCATGGATCCCAGACAATAAGATATCTTGGCCAAATTAACCCGACTATAAAAGGGGTGTGTTTCCGTGCACCGTCACAACACTTTCACCTGTCTATAATAATATAGTGAATATAAAAGCATAGTCACATGTTCAAGGAAACGTTTGCACTTTACCAGTGTAAAAAATCATAAACCAAAATTTTTACAGCTCAAAGGCAATGCAACAACGATGCATCTAACCGGTTAAGAGTTGAGTTTTCTAGTCCTATAAATAGCTTTGATTACCAAAAGGGTGTGTCACATTATTTATTCAAACCACAGAAGACAAGTTACTGTAGCACTAAAGTCAAGAATTAATATTTTCAATTAATTAATTGATGAATTTTTCACTTAAATTGTTGAAGGTAAGATGCATGAATATGAACTACGACAGACGTTATGCTCTAAATAATTCTGACCATTACAGCCAGGAATAAGTAATTTAATTTATTTTATTTTAAAATTAAAATTTAAGGCTTAAACTTAAATACAGTAACCACAGATAATAGAGTACACTACGTGGTGTATCTGTTATCTGTGCAGTAACTACATTCTTAGTTTCAATAGAAAGACTGTAGCCAGATTTGATTCAAACACATCTATAAAATCTACTGTATCGTTGTCCCAGTTATTATTGTCAAGATGTGATGTTGTCAAAAGGTATAGGATAGGCGTGCACTACATGATGTATGAGAAGGTTTTGACATATGAGAACTACACATACTGTTTAAGCATCAAAATTCTGAAAGTAATTAACATGTTTTTAATATTTTTTCACCGGGAAACAGGGATGGTTTTTGAATTTACTCGATTGTAGGTGGCACATAGAATAGAAAATCAAAAGGAATAAAACTGGGGTGTGACTTACATTCACGCTCCATTTTAAACTCTGATCCGGCACCGCCATCACAGGATTGCAAGAGTGAAACATTTAGTATGCAAAAATACGAATTTACAGATACTTTATTGGATATCAAGTTATGATATAAATAAAATTACGCACAAGCCTTACAAATTATGTAATTTTTGGCAGCACCCTAGGACTTATTTGGATACAATACAAGGTTGAACTTTTAAAGCAGAATTTCAAGATATTGGTCTACCCATACCCACATTATACCGTATTGGACCGAATACAGCACAATCTCGAATATAACACAACCGCCTATTTTTCGGAATCATTAAAAGAAAAAAGAAAATGCACAAGAAACATTTTTTATTTAGAATACAATGAATGAAAAGCCTAAACTTAAACTCTTACAACAAAACATTTTGAACAATGTTAGGGCCTAGTCCTATGTATTTTAACAGTGCAGGGCCAAGCACAAGCATATATAGGCTAACCACAGTTCACCAGTCTGATTTAGAGATGACATCAATTTCCAAAAAAATTGGAATTGATTATTGTGACCTAGAATCGATTCACAAGAAAAAACTTTTTACTTGTATGCAGTTATTTTTGTGGTCATTTTCCGCAAAACCCGTGATACTTGGCGTTATTCCTGCGGTCTTTTCCTGCGGAGCCCACGATGACGCCTTAATCACGGGTTCGGCTGGCGTCGAGTGGGTGGGCGGGGCGATGCGCAGCAGTCGATGTGCGGGAGTTGTATTGGGAGTGGCTTATGTTCAGGCGCTATCCTATTTCAAATGCAAGAGTGCGGAAATAACGCGATTGCTGTTTTTGAGATTGTATTTTCGAAAAATAACATCGCGCTATATTCGGTCCGATACAGTAATACAGTAGTGCAATCTACATTTGTATACAAATCAGCTTTTTATTTAAAACATCTGTAAACTGGGGTGTGTCCTACGCAGGTAAATTATGTTCAAAACGTCTGGAGTCCAGGTTCGGTTTCAGTATCTATGCTTGCCAAAACAATGTTTCTCTTTCTTAATGGAAAGGATGTGATTAACAATCAGTTACCCTTGAGCAAGAGTGATGAAATGAATTCGGGTTTAAATATTAATGTTTTTCAAATGGTTTTTGTAACCATTTACAAAAATAGCAGGCTTTTACCTCTACAGGTAAACTTTTGTGATGGAAGGAAGTGGTTGAAAGATATTCTAGTTGTTAGTTTTGCTGCATAAACAGACTGTACACCAAACCCTAAAGAGTAAATAAAGCCGAACATAAAGACAACCCCGCATGATAATAGACATGATTTAGGAATACGATCGGACATTTTAGCATGGTTCATTCTAAGGCCCCCATAACTCTCATCATTCACCCCATACTCATCTCACCTGTTATCTCATAATCATCACCTATTTAAGATCATTTCATCAAATCAACTTCATTATATTATAGGCAATCACAATACTTAGTATTAATTTAAGTCATTATGTTACATTCTATAAACTTATCCTTAATCTCTACTTTTAGTTTAATTTTATATGGATGCAAGACACCTATCTAGGTGGATATGGGATGTGGTCCCGCTTCTTGCATTCCTTTCTTCATGAGGCCAATACAATCTGCATGCATTTATGTGTATATGTACCATGTCTCATGATGATGAATAAATAATAATAATAATAATAATAATAATAATAATAATAATAATAATAATAATAATAAAAATTATAATAATAATATTAATAATAAAACTGATAAACTGAACAAAACACGGTTAAAAATCAATGCACAGCACTCACCCGGTACGTAATATTTCGGTGACATCCATCACCTTCCTCCAACGCGAGGATACTAGACTCCTGAGGCACACTGGTGGCGCCCCTCCTTGCTGTCGACCTCGTCGTGAACCAACGGACAA